>VFFE01007039.1:1062687-1213604 GCA_008921705.1 Burhinus oedicnemus | reverse complement strand
AAAAAAAACAAACCATTAAAAAAAAAAAAAAAAAAAAAAAAAAAGGCAGCTTAAGGAAAGACTGTTCTCACTCTCTAACATGCATATTAAAAAAGTTATTTTGAGCAAAAAACCCACCTTTAACAAAAGCAAATGGTGATAGAAACTTGATTGAAACTTATATATTCTTGAAGCAGTGCACCATAGCCACTTTTTACTATTTGAAAGCATAGTAATTTTGAAATTAATTTAAGAGAAGAATGATGACAATTCTTCCTAGGAACAGAGTTGTAAAGTCAACCTGTGCCCATGGGAAGTACTAGAGAACAACTTTCCTGCTTTCAGAACCTATTTCACTAAACCTTTACCAATCCCCCTTAGGTTTGGGATTATGAAGCTAGTTAATGTCAACTTTCCTCACCAGAATGTCACCAACTATCTACAGTGTTTTTAGCTTTGTCTGCTGAGGGGACCATCCATCTCCCCTACAAGATGTGGAGGAGTGAAAGCAGGCATATCAGAATGAGCTACTGGCTCTGTAGGAAAACCAAGGGTGTATCTCTGATCTGGATTTTCTTATGATGGCCATGGTCATAGCACCGTGCATTGCAGGCAAGGGTGTTGTCATCTCTTGGGAGACTCTTGCTTTTGATGGATGACAGTAGACTGATTTTCTTCTTTTTTTTTTTTTTAAATAATGTTTAAAATCAAAGAAAAAAGTAAGACGGATAATTCATTGCAACATGGAAATAATTAATAAAAATCAAAAAAGGAAGTAAAACTGTCCAAGAATGAATATGACCATGGGTTGTCTGTTGCTCAAGCCTGAACAGAGGGAAAACAGAGACTGTAACAAATCAAGAGTGAAAAGACACATGTGTGGTTGTGGGTTTCTTTGGTCTGTTTACTTATTTAATTATTTATTTATTTTTAAGTACAGGCTCTTATATGTTGTTGGTAGTAGTAGGAAGCAAACAAATAAGTGGACACACTTTTTTCTTCCTTAATTAAAGGAAGTATGAATGGTGCAGAGCTCTAACTCTGGGAAAAGATGGAAAGATGAAACCATAATGAGAGGTTCTTAATGTGTCACTCTGAGGTGGTCACACCAGGAGGGGAAAGGACAGGGTAGAGCAATATTGAACATACTCCCCCCCCTTTATCTTTTGATACTAAAAGAAATGTGCACATCCACTATGTGCAAAACATGTCTTCTGGCAGTGAAAGCAACACGGAAGGGCTGAAGCAGCAGCAGGTTCCTGTGGGAACGAACACTGGGGCATTGGGTCGTGCTTTGGACTCAGCCTTCCTTGGGGAAAGCCTCGGCCGGCTGCAGTGTTGGATAGGGACGGCTGTGGTGGAAAGGAGGCAATTTTCTTTGTCAAAAGCCTGCCCTCGTGTTGCCGGCGGCCGGGAAGAGAGGATGGGTTCCAGGAGGGGACGAGTGCCCGAGAGGAGGGTGTGCCAAAAAGATCTGGCTGGCAGTGGAGCAGCTGGCCTCTGCTGCTAATTCAGATTGGCTGGCCCAGGAGGATCCTAATTACAGCACAACTGCTGTCTCCATAATCGCTGCGGCAGGAGCAGCGCGGGCCATAAGGCACTGAAAGGGACCTGGATGCAGCAGCGGAAGATTATTAGAGTTACTATGCTCTGTCCTGGCCACTGGGTTGCAAAAAACCTACCAGATGTCAGGGAGGAAGAAATGGGTCATCCTCAGTGTAGGCTTGTGCAAATAATGTCATTGACTGCTTATATGAACAATGTGATTGCATAGTGAGGCTGGGTTATACCTTACTGAGGGTGTTCATGGGGAAAGCATTCGAAATGCAGCAAGTCTGGTTGGGCATCAGGGTCTGATTTGCAAAGTGGCAGCTACTTGTATGGCTGTGAATAACAAAAGCTGTTCAGACAACTCCTGGTGTCAGATCTTTCCCTGTGTACCAGTAAAGATGGCCACTCACCCACCCACACCAGCTGCTGACAGATGAAATTATCCTCGACAAAACTTTGGCCCGGCAATTATCAAGAAAAGCTGTGATGAGCAATGAGAAAACTATGTTTTAGGATGTGAATGTTATTTTTTTGGATTCCTGGTATGTTCCCAAGGTCAGCTTCTTCAGATATATTTTGAAATCAAAATAGTAAGCTCAAGCAACAAGTATGTAGAAGAGATGCATCAAAGCAGATGTGATCTTTGTACTATGGTCAGTTTGTTGGCAATCTGAAGTTAACTGCTGATGCCCGTTGCATTTAGGATCTAGGCTAGGAGGTGCTCCCACCATTTCCCTTGCAAGACAGAGGCATCAATGATTTTACAATGCTCTTTTTGGAAGCGCCTCCTCAGAAAAGGACTGTGAAATGTTAGATCGCACCTTTGACTTGCAGCCCAAGCATTTCCCCAGTGGAAAGTCCGGCATTTCATCCCCAGATGCGAATAAGGGAAGTGGGGCGCAGGTAAAGCGTTATTCCCTGCGTCCTCCCACTTGCTTCCCAGCAGGGGAGAGCCTCCGGCTGCCTCCTCACAGGCTGCACCTGAAGCATGCGCTTCTCTCTTGCCCCAGCCTTTAATCACATGCAATCGCCTTATGGATAGCTGGGGCAATAATGGTGATCTTAAACATTGCTGGATGACTCACATTCACTTTATCTAGGTCTGTTCACACTGTCGCGGCTTTTCTTGCTGGTGACGACGTGGCGGAGAAGGACAGAGTGAGAGAGTGAGATAGTGTGGAAGTGAGAGGCTGTGCCAAGGTGACGAGCTATTTTGCATTGGCATCTGATGGCGCTAATCAGTAACGATATGCTTTAGAAGGTGTCTTTGATAACATGCTTTAATAATTTAACCCTCTTCATATTTTTGGATATATAATTTGCGTAGGGATTACAACCTGAATCTGCTTAGGTGCCTCTGGTTTCTGACACAGCAGCAGCCTTTGAATCAGTGAGCGTCTGCTCTTGCTGCTTAATCTCTGAGGCAGCCAATTTGGGGACAGAAGGAGTTTTTACTTTATCTGCTCCAAACACACTTGTACTTTATTCCTTTGTATTGGGAAAACAGCGCAAAAAAAAAAAAAAAGCAAAAGCAAAAAAAAAAAAAGCACTGTGTGTGTGAGCACGTGTGCGTGTGTTTATATAGTATGGGAGACAGAGACAAAACTGAACAAGTGTGGGAGGGTGAGAACCTTTATTGTGCAACAAACTGATGGCACCAAATATGCTGCATTTGTTGTGAGTTAAAAGGTTTATACAAAGATTTTCTTAGTAGTGTCTAAGATCTTAATAGGGTAATTAATCTTTCTAAGTGTTAGTGCCAGATTATGGGATCAGCTATTACCCCTGGCTACAGAGTACTCCTTTGTGTGTTGCTATGAACAGGACTAAGTGATGAGACTACTCCATTTGCCAAACAAAGATATGGTTGCTGCTAGCTTGTTTATGTTTGAAATGCGTTTTCTGGTGCAGTAAGAGGAGGCGGCACCATTTCCTTGGGAATATTGGTGCCCTTTAAAATGAGTCTTATTAAGACAAGAAGGGGATGAAGCTCTGTAGAACTTGCAGAGCTTTATAGAAAAGTGCATATATACTTTAAGAGACATAATGGTGAGTTGCTTGGTTTGACTATTTTTTTTTCTCCAAGCAGGAAAATAAATAGATAGCTAATGTAATTGTAAGAAAGCAGCTGTAAGAATAGATAAAAAGAGGTCCCTACTTAAAAACTTCTGTACGGAATGCAGAAGCCACTTTAGTTGAGGAATTAAAATCCAAGTTGTACTGCAGCAGGATAGAGTAGGACACAGAGGACATGGGAGAATTTTCCTAAGAAATAGGCTTTGCTCAAGCCTGTTTATTCAAAAGGGTGAGTCAAATCTATTGGTTGTTTTATTTAAGAGATAAAGGATTTTTTTTTTTCCAGTGACATTGGAGTGGGGGTGGAGGGGGAAAGAGAGAGAGTAAAAAGTAGTGTATTACCCAATGGTTGTCACTGTTGAAACAACTGGGTCATCTTGGAGAAATGGCTGCTTGGCTGAATTTTGACATCTCCTGTACTGCTGAATGAGCAACCTCTGATCAAGGTCAGTATAAACTACTCTGTCCACATCATTTAGTCTGGCCTAGTGAAGGCTGTCATGTTCTTAAGTGATGATAAAGGAAAACTCCGACTCTAAGCTTTAATATATACTATAGCTGGCTTGAACCAAGGATTGTTTTTGAGCCATCCCAGAAGCAGTCACCTGCGAGGGACTGTTCGTGTGTGGGTAAGTGGGCTTCATGTGAAATAGTGCTGGTGAGGCTGTCATGTTGAGATGAAATGCTCTGGACTGGTTCAAGTTGCTGCCATGTCAGGTTAGCCTTTCTTCTAGGTATTGGGTAGGAGGACACTCACACAGGGTACGTGGGAGGAAACCTTTGCCACGTGGCTGGCGAGTTGGTCAGTTTGCAAAAAAATGAAGAAAAGAGCGGTCATGGAAGCTGGAGGAGGAGGGAAGGGGTCTTGCTGCTTCTTGCTTTGCTGGTACCCACTGATGCCAACGGCATGCTGCAAGCCCTCTAATAGGTTTGTTCCCTTTATGAGGGCAGGTACCTGTGACAGGGTCAGCTGGGGGATCTGGCACTGCCCACCCATCTCTGTGGCAACCATGGGGCTGTATGCTCTCTGGCCTTGCCTGCTGTATAATGATTTACAGCCGGGCAACGATGAAAAGGAAAAGCTGCAGGACCTGATTCGCCCTCTTTTCAGTTTCAGTGGGAAGTTTACATTTATACAAGGCTTGGGGGATCAAGGGAGAACCCTGAAATTGTTCCAAACCACCAGAATAAAGTCATAATGCCCTGGTTTGGCATAAGGTTGAAGAAGCCTGCCTGTGGGCACACTGGGTGGATGTAGGGTTGAAGAGGGCGGTTAACCAGGCCTTGTAGATGTTTATTCTAGATGGCGACATGTGCTTGCTTGGCTTGTCCCTAGGCTGAGAGGATGAAGTGCCAGCACTGCTGGTCTGGTAGGGCTTATACAATGCTGAAGAGCTCCTTGCAGGTTCTGCTTGGCTTCTGTCGTGGTAGCTCCTGCTAGCTGGCTGTGTGTTGAGGCCTGGGAAGCTGTGTGGCACTGGGGATGTCCACCCTGCCCAGCTGCTCTGGGGGAAGGTGTTGCTTAGCCGATGGGAAGGAGGTCACCAATTTCTGCCGTTGGGCTGTGTCAGTGGGGCTGCCCACGAGGGCAGAAAATGAGGGTGATGCTCATCCCATGTACCTAGGGGTGGCAGTGGCTGAAAGTCCCTCAGGGTTTTCAAACCTGCTGCGTTGTCATCACCCTTTCTTTAAGTGACTGGAGTATGCCTCCTAGGAATTGAATGTTTGTCTGAAAACAACAGCAAGCTCCTGGCTCTGTCCTGTTGTCCCAGCACCTGCAGAGCCTCTTCTCCCACACCTAGTACAGAGATTTCTCACTCTGATGCTGCAGAGATGTGCTCTTTTGTAAGTAGATGTATTCACTGGTCAAATTACATTTATAGCTTTCTGCATTCAGTATTTGGCATTTGTAATTTCCTTTACAAATCTCAGTTTGGTTCTAGAGGCCATATGCAACATGAGATGCTAAAAACTCTGAAAGAAAGTCTTTGAAGACAATTACAGCTACCTTACCAAAAAGAAACTCAGGGTTACGGGGAAGTAAAAAACAACCCTATTAATCCAGAGTTAAGATGACCTGGTTGTAGCAGAGACCTTTCCAAGTGGAAAATTCAAATCCAGGAAATACAGAATCAAGGTACATGCCAATAAAACATTAACTCTGCCCCCCCCGGAGCTGGTAGTGCTCACTGGGAATTATCTGCAACTACTCCAGCTGCAGTCACTGCATTAGCTGGAGCAGTATTGAACGGCAGGAGGATTAGCTGGAGTTTGGCAGAGCTTGGAGTATAAGGGGAAAAAACTTCAAGGTGGGTGAGAAGAGAAGCTGAATGCACGTACCTGTGTGTGTATAGGCATGCATAAAGGAAAACAGCACCTATGTGCCAGCTGGAACTTGAGAATTTCACTTCATCACCGAGATACAGCAAGGAGGCAAATGTCTAGAAATGGGAACTTAATGACAGCAAGGCATAAGTGAAGGCATATTGACTTACAGGTTTAGTGCTGGGTTGAGGTGCTGCTGTAGGCTACATAGCTGGGTGTGGAGTAGGTGTGCGCAGCTTCCATTTTGTACAACACATCCATGGTGCAGTTAGCGTTAGCAAAAGGAACATGTTGGATGCTGTCCCATGATGGTCATCAGTGGTCGTCCCCCTTTCATCTACAAAGTGTGTTATAGGCAAACTGAGGTCAGGGGACAGCTGTACAGCTCAGTTTTCTTATTTCCAATGGATTACTTATCCAGAGCAGCATGTATTACTGGGCAGCCCAGACCTTCTGATAACAAAGATATTTGTCGGTGAATTTCCTAGGTTTATTCCATAGTAATAGAAATGTTTTGTTGTTGTTGAAAATAGTGGTGACTTAAGCAGTTAAAGTTAACATAGAGGTTTTTACTTGAAATACATATCACTAAAGAGGAAATAGGGTGTCTTAAGATTAAGTGGTTACGTTCTTTTTTTGTGTAGCAAAATTAATTTTGGTTACTGTGGAATGGAAGTTATAGTCGTGTTTTGAAATATCTGTGGGCCAGTAGAAGAGAAAGGGAATTCAAACCTGTGGTCTGTCTCTCCCAGTCTTCAGTGCTTTCTCTTGTGGTGGCTGTGACAGCTTGAAGCTTGCAACAGCAGGCTGATGCATCTCCATTTTTCCCTTCCACCTGGCAAGATGTAAAAACTTGCCTGTATCTTTGGCCTGATGCCTTTCCCATGCCCTTAAAACACTCATACCTCAGAAGCTGTATGTTAAGCTCCCCTGTGATTGCCTCCTCTGAGCTGGGTTTCTGGAGCTGACCCAGTGATGAGTCCTGTCCCTTGAGTTGCCCTCGCACACGTTGAAGAGTCAGAGTTCCAGGTCCAAGCACGTCCCCCCATCCCGCTGGAGTTCAAGCTTAGAGCGAGCTAGAAGCGCTTGCAGGTGGGTGCAAGACGTGTTAAACATCTTTCTGGCAGGCAAGAGGAGTCTGGACTGTCCTGGGTGCACTAGAGTCCGTGAAGTCCTTGCTTGGAGGCTGTCCTGGGCAGCCTTTAGGCAGGGGAGGGTTGCAGTGAGCTCCTGATAGTGATGCTGGCATGGCCCTCTCCGAGGAGTAGGGTAGGAGCTGGGATGTTTAAGCCCCAGGCTGTGTGTCTCACAGAGGTGTCTTGAGTTGCCTTTTCTCAAAAGCTTCTGACTTTGGATGACAAACAGGCCCTTTTGAGGCACAACACATTCACAGGTAGTCCAAGTCAGCAGAGATTTCAGTCGTCTTTGAGGACTCAACCTTTTAACAGGAAAGCCTTCTCAGCCTGTGCAAGAGCTAAGCTGGCCCTGCGCTCTGATAGATACACCCAAACATCTCCTCTTATCCTTGGGTTTTGGCATGCCCACAACCTTAGGAAAATGTCGCAATGTTGTTATTTCAAGAGGTAGGAAAAAAAAAAAAATAGCCCCTGGGAGAGAAGTGACTTATTAACAAGTCGTGGGACTTTGGTACACCTCAAGCAACATTTTCAAACTGTTGCTCTCCAAATCAGTCGCTATAATTATACCACTTCCCAAACAGAAAAGAAATGTGGGAAATTCATCTAATGTAATATCATAGGTCTGAGCCTTGCAGCAGAACAAAAATGGGTTATTGAAATATAATAGTAAAATAGGTGTGACTGCAGAATAGCGGGTCAAAGCAAACCCTCAGATGAGTAATTAATTCTTACTATTCTACTTGTTCTATTTCATCCTTAGGTATTTAATTACACAGTTTTTCTTTCCTCCTGTCCTAACATGCACCACAAGGCAATTTTTTTCTTTGAGCCTTGGAAACAGTAAAACTTGGATGCTTTACTGGAGCTGCTCTCCTAAAAATAAAACTTTGAAAGGTCTGAGCAGTGTAGGACCTGACTTTGTAATTACGGCTCTGTCTGGAGGGTATAAGATGGATGAGAATGTCCTTGTGCTGGGTGCTGTACCTTGTGTGTTAAGGCAGGAACTTAAAAGCAGCAGAGCACTGAAGAAAACCGGTATCTTCTGCGCAATTCGCAGCCCTTGCTTGAAGCTAATCCCATCCTTTGAAATGGGCTGGGTGCAAGTTACAACAGGGTGTTGCCTCAACACGGTCCGTATCTGGGAATAAAAGACTAACTTTTTTGCAAAGATGTATGCTGGCTATATGTAGGAAATGCTACCCCCATGTTACTAGCCTGGAAAAATAAGACCTAAGTGTTTTCTTAAAAAAACCCCAAAAGAACAACAAAAAAACCCCAAAACCAAAAAAACCCTAACAAAACATTCCCTGACCATTTAGGTGCTTAGAATGTTCCTGTCATTTAAGTCTTCAAACGCCTACTATTTTAGCGACTCAGCTGATAGCACTGTGAAAAGTAAATCTCTCTCAAGCGTTTTCTTCCCTCTGGCTAATAGCTAATCTAATAATAGTTTGACTCCTACCACCACAATAGCTCTCTTTATAAGATGCGTAGTGGGAGGAGGCTAAAGATTTTATCTCCTCTATGGTGATCCAAAACTCCTTGAAAGAAGTGGAATGGTACCGAATTCGGGCCCCGCACTGGTTATTTATCACCCTACAGACCTTTACAGGCTTAAATATTTCTCAGATTTGACTTTAAAAAATCCAGCAAAACCAAGCAACCAACCTTCCCCAACAATGCATGCCCCTCTCAGTTTTTGTTAATTTTTCCCCTTTTGTGTTAATATCCTCCTTGTTAGTATTTCTGCATGAGATCTTTTTATTTATTTGTTTTGTGCTTTTACATCAGCCCTAAATGATCTTCCTATTAGTACAGGAAGCTGGCAGGAGCCAGTCTGCAGCCTTTGGACAGCCAACTAATTAAGGGAAAAGCAGGTGTGGATGGATCTATTGAGTCTATAAATAAGTGCCAAAATTTAAGTTATTGGTCTGTGAGTGTTAGCAGGTGGAGCGCTGTTTTTATACTTCAATGGAGAGAAAAAGAAGGGTTACAGGAAATGATTTTTTTTTTCATGATTTAAAAGCTCTTCAGAAATACAATATGTCTGTTCTCAAAAAAAAAAAAAAAAGTCATTGTCTTGTATGAGGTTAGTCTTGAAGACAAATAAAGGTAGTGCAAGGGCTCTTACTTTCATTGACCTGGACTGGGTGATGAACTGGACGGTCTGCAAAGAAATAATTCATATTCTTAGGCCGACACCCGGAAACATAACTCACAAGTGACTACAGATGTTAGCGCCTATTGTTCCTTTGTGGTTCTGTTTATAAATAAACTTTCCCTGCCTTCCATCAAATGCTCAAAATGTTCTAATCTGCAAAAAGCTTCTTCCCTCAGTGCTAAAGAAAAATACAATCTATTGAACAAAGTATTATGCAAGGGAGTTTGTGTCTAAGAATATATTCTCTCCTCACACTGATTTCTCCTCCTCCCCAATTTCTGTATTGGCTTTCTTCCTTTGTGCTGGATTTAGTAATTTATTCAAACACTTCTAACCAGGGGGTGTTTTTCACCAGGGTGCAGTGGCAAGAGACCACAAAAGCATTTCACAACACATACAAAATACATTGAAACACTTTCAGGGTAGTGTAACGTGTGATAGGATAATGTTAGAATAAAAACATGTAGAACAGCCACCTACTTAGTTGACTGTTTTCATTAATTTTGATCTGACTGATATAGAAGTCTTCTTCATGGATATGTATTAATCTTTTATGGGCTGTGTATAAATTTAAATGCAAGCAATAAACTAAAGCTTATACTAAAGCTTGCATGTGTCACTCTGGGAAAGGCATGATCAGAGGAAAAACCTAGCACTCAAAACATACATGTTGTTTATATTTTTAAATTGTGGGAGTATCTGACCAAGCTAACAGGTGTTGATCTGGAGTAGTAAGGAAGGGGACTTGTGATCTGAAGCTTTTGCGAGGCACTGCTGGTTTTAGGGACTTTAATTTCTGCATGTGCATCTTGAAATCAGAATGGGACTTCTTTGCCTTTCCCCTTCTTTTCTCAGCTGAAATACTTAAAGATGGAGAGGGTAAGGGTTTTCCAGGTTAGATTGATCACTATGGATCACCTTTTAGTGCTGAGTACAATTCTCAGGGCACTCAACCACAATGTGGCACGTGAGACTTCTCTGCCTGCCCAAGCTATAGGACGCTCTGGGTTGGAAAGAGGAATGTTTATAACTTGTCTTTTGCCCCTGGTTCCTCTTTGTACAGATAATGAGATATTCACTAGAGCAGGGACTGGGACCGGGTAACCAGCCTTCCCAGCTAAGTGTACTAATTAGTGTCTCTTTCTCTGTCTCTTAATGAATTTATACATATTCATTGAGAAGTAGAACAGCTCCGATAGGAGAGACTCAAGGAAAAACTTTTTCTCAGAATACCCTGCAGCCTACCTGATGGTTATAACTTTCTCCTGATGGTTAGAGACCATAGCTTAATTTCTTTGAATCGAGTGGAAGGAAGAAAAAAGCCTTTTTTGCCTCTAGGGCCTCTAGTCTGGCCGCTAGACCATTGCAGGCAAGGAGAATGTTCTTCTTTTGCAGAATGTATGTGTGTTGATCCTTACTTCTTATGTTCTTTCATTACAAGTGCCTTAAATACAAACTTTTTCAAATTGGAGTTAAAGAAAAACATTGGCTTGTACTTGTTTACTAGGCAAAGTAAATCTAAAAATTAAAAGCTGTTTTAGATAAATATTTCCTTTCCTTGTACCACCCCAGCAATATTTCTTTGGTTTGATAGAGGAACAAGGAATCAATTATTGATATAATTTTATTGAAGTGCTTTTTAAAGCACTCAGACCCTATATGCTTTCCTATTTAATCCTCAGGAACACTTATGTTTTGCCATATAAAAAAAATTGTCACTAGAATAAAAAATAATAATACTAGTAATAATAAAAAAGTCTTGAAGATAGGTTGGTCAGCATTGGCTCAGAGTACCGACAGAATCCACCCTGCTGCTGAAAGCTGGCTGTGAAACGGATGCTAAAATTAAACCTCAACTTTAAAAGTCAGTTCTGACAGACCTGGGTCCTGCTTCTCTGTGTAACATAATTTGCCACAATCTGTGGGCTGATGTTGCAGTAAATTAGGTTCCTGATACTTACTGTTAATGAGTCACTGAATAAATACATCTGTATAAATTAGCCCACAATTTGCCTGTTGCAAAAATAAACAGTTTTGATTTCTTGTGTGAACAGCATGGCAAGCATTGTGAACACACAGTTTTGCTAAATACCAAAGATGTTAACCTGTGGGAAGAGAAAGTGGTCATTAACAGGTCCATGAGCGGTGTGTGGTGGGATGGAAAGGTTCAACCCTTGTGCTGCATCCGGTTAAGTGGGAATGGGGCCATGCAAGGCAGCGCAGGGGGGGTCGGTCTACAGATCTGGAGAATCAAGAGCTCCAAATCTTTAGTGCTGTCATCTTGTTTTAGACTGGGTGTCCTCTGCATCAGCCTGAAGGAGAACAACAGCAATAAATCATGTACCCAACAGCAGTATTCAAGATGTTATTTGTCTTTTGGTAGCATGGGGGTTTGGGCCTCGTTGGTACTAGATGCTGTGTAAGACCAAAGTAGGAAATGTTCCACTCTGAGTACTTGACAGTTCAAGTCTGAGAAGATGTAATAACACTTGGAAAGAAGACAATGAAACCAACAATGAGAACTTGGGTTTATATAGGCCAGATATTTGCACAGTCAGAGTAGGTGACTCCTATGCTTCTTTTGTGTATTTTTAGTCTCCAAGTATGGTAGTCCAAGTGCTTTACAAGTTACTGAGTCTGAAAAAGACTGAGCTACTTGTTTTTTCAGTGCAAACACCTCCACTCCTATACAATGACTTCAGCTGAAGGTATGTGGAAACAGAAATGAGTTAAATTCTCAGTCCTCGTGAGTTAGGTAGCGCATTTAGCTGCGGAGCTGTGCTTCAATACTGGGTATAATCATACCATGTCAGTCTCCTTGAAATGGCTGTCTGTATTAAGCACCGGGTCATTTTCAAGGGTTGCAAGGAGTTGCCTGTCTGCTGGCACTAGACGTGTGACCTTATTGAAATGTCTCCTTCAATATCTAGAGGCTGCGATGTGTCACACTGATACACGTTTTTACCTTAACACTCACTCAGCAGCAGCTCTCTGACGTGACAGTGCTTTTCTACTGCACAGACATCCAAGGAGATGGATGCCTGTGTAATGTTACTTCTATGTGCCTAACTGGTCTGATAAAATGAATATCCTCACACAAAGTCATTATGCGAGTGGCTTATGATGATATGCAGGAATACGAACTTCAGTGCTTATTCCACCCAAGGTACATGTATCCTATGGATGTCCTTTGTAGGCATTTAGTCTGGACATGACTGTGTGCAGTATAAAAGGATGAGTCGCTGCTTGTGTTTGATCTGGAATCTGCTGAGAGCTAGGATGAACGTGAGGGAAGAGGTACTGAGGTTAGAGCATGAGCAGGGGAAATTGTCAACGGAGTAAACCTTAAGAATACTTAGCAACTTGTAGGGTCATTTTGGTGGCTTCTTTGGGTTGGAGAGGCCTTCAAAAGCACCTGGCAAATCTTCCTGTCCCGTCAATACTATTCCATATGGGTGGTGTTTGCTAGGCAAACAGATGTGAGATCTTTATGCAGCCAACTTCTGTCTCTCCTGCCATCAGGCATGATCCTTGCTCGTTGGCACACAATGCTGTGGTTCCTCATCCGCTTTGTGTCTCAGTATGCTACATGCAGCTGGCCAACCTGATTTGGAATTTACTGGCTGGCTGCCAGCCCAGGGAGCACATGAGCCTTGCTAAAGGATGCACTTGTCAGGATCCACCACCGACACAGGATCAACCATACAGGCAAATCTCACTTCCGTGTGTGGGGAGCTCTTGCGTGCTGTGGGAGGAGAATGTCAAAAGATGTATGGCAAGCAGAGAATGAATTAATGAGCCAACTATACAGTGGCAAACCATAACCTGACCAGGAGAAAACAGGGAGAGGAGGGCTATTTAAGCTTAATTTCTCAAAAAATGATACGCTTCTCTGAAAGGCTTTTTTAAAATGAAACAATGATTACAAAGTTTTTTATTGTGTACATGTGGGTGCACATATACACACATTTGCCCATATACATACCTGCACATGGTACACATGTACCTGACCCAAGTCAATGCGATTCTGCAGAGTGGTGTACAAGCTTGTACTGGCTGGAAGATTTGTAGATTCTTTCATATTGCACAAGAAGTATTTGCAGAAGTTATCTTTTGCCCAACAGGGTTAATGTCTCTAGGTTCCTGCTCTGGTCAAGGGGAAGAGAGGAGTTCCTCCCAGGTGCAGTCTAGAGCAGCACCTTCTGGTAATGTCCCTATGGGAGAGTTTTTCTCTCGATAGCGAGGGCCAAAGCTGCTGTGAGCCCAAGTGAATGCCCTTCATAGGGAGATGTGAACCAGGAGAGGTCAGCTTTTATTTATTTAATAGAGGGGGAAGTGCCTTTAAAGTTAAGCTTCTAAACTCCTATTTCAGCATTGAAAACAGATGCCTGGCTTTTAACAAGAGTCTCAGCTCTGCCCCCAGCCACCAGCAGTGGGACCCAGAGGGGTTGCCCGCTTGCTGCAGGGTGAGCCGGGGGCCTGGGGCTGCGCTGTGGCTTGCTTCCCCCTCGATCTGCTCTAAGCTTTGGCTCCGTTTCACAGCTCTTCATGGAAATGACTCCCTGTTCTGGGAGGGGCTCGCTCTCCTTCTCAAAGGATAATGCAATCCAGACATGAATTGGCAGAGATGTCATGAGACTTCTTATTCTTGCCTATTTCCAGTGTATATGCGCTCAAAATATCATGAGAAAGGCAGCCTTGGCATTTTTTCTGATGAACTGACACTGACCTGATAGTTTATTGCGGTTTCTTCCCCAAAAGAAGGTTATATAGGAAAGAAACTGAAGGATCCCTTTCCCATCCCTAGCTTGTTTCCCAGCTGTACTAATATTAAAATCTATAATTTTTCCACACTGTTTTAATAATTACTGCTCCACCAAAATACTTACAGTTGAACACCACCTTTAAGCGTATGCTAATGTTGACTTAAAACCTATCTACCTCTAAACCATGTGTAATATGCATTTTGGGAGGTTTAGCACACCAGGTAGGAGAGGACAAATAGAAGCTTAATATAGTCCTCTGAGCACAAATTCAGAAGGGTACCTTCCTCTCTCAATATATGGGTAGCTTAGCATGACTTACCTCCTTCAGTGTTGGCACCTTAATTTACTGCCTAGTGTTGGGCAGAGTGAATAGCCGCCATTACTATATTTGTGCCTTGAGACGATGGGATCCCTCTTTCTCTGCCTCCCTGTTTCCTTGACCCACAGATAGGGTTTCCTGATATATCCTGAATGATGGAAGGAGGAAAGGTGTTTTGCAGGCTTTTTCCAATTTTGTTTCCATATGCGAAGGGGACTGCTGCTGTGGCACAAGAAGAGCCACTGGGAGAAAGATTGAGGATGGGCTGGAGTCAAGTGCTGTGTTTTCTGAATCCTCTAACAGCTGGGCAACACGAGTGCCTGACTTAATGAGCACTGTTGTTGTGGTTGTACAGTGATAGACAGGGACCTTAACACAGATCCTGGCCCCCACCACGCATAGTCTGCCCATTTTGGGGGAAGGAGAAGACTAGTCTTGACTCTTGCCTAATCTAGACAAACTTTCCAAAGAAAGAGATGCCCTTTCATGAAAACCAACTAGGAGATTCAGGAGAGAAAATGATGTTATTTCTTCGTGTGTCTTTCCAACGTAGCGATGAATGGGTACAGTAAGGTAGGTGCAAGCGCTTTAGCTGAAGAGCTCATAGGAGGGCTGTAGCGGAGCTAAGAACAAACCCTGCTATTCAGCTGCACAGCGCTGACCTTCCTGTGGGCAACTTGGTTTTGATCGCTGAACCAGAATGGCAGCATTTCACACCACATATATGCATAATTTTTCGGAAGATGTAAGGTATGAGGCACTGGAGGGCTGGATCTGCTTCTTTTTACCAGCTGGTTGTTGTTGGGCAGCTGTGTTCACTGGCTATCTGTGCTACTCTTGGCCTGACTCCTCTCTGCCAGGGCCAGGCACCTCTGCAGTTCCTGGACATGAGTCCTCAGCACCCAACCACCAAGACACCAGGGCGGATGGGATCATAGGTGCTGCTCAGAGAGGAGCTTGGGAAGAAGTTCTTCCAGTTTCTACCTTTCCCAAACACCTCTCAATGGCAGTAGCATGTGTGTCACCTATGGAGGGCTGAGCTGCTTCTTCCACAGAGGAAAGTGGGAGAGAAGCAGGTGAGCCTCATCATACTGGTTTTGGGCTAATGGCTGGTTTGAGCTAGTAGTTCGTATATGCCTGATACAAAGTCAAATGTGTTGCTTAGTCAATCACATCACTTTATTTTTTAAATAAGCTCAGCTTAGATGTGTTGGTCATATCTGGTAATGGGTCTTCACAGAGGGTTGAGCTGTTGCACGCTCATTAGAAAGGCAGAAAACACAGTCAGTACCAAAGCTGCAAAAGCACTGTACTGGTAAAATATCATAGCATGACAGGTACATCACAAATCAATACTACAGAATAGTTTGAAATACAGTGTGTAGAAGTATTTACAGACCACAGAGATTCAGAAATATTGCTGGCATTGTTGGGGGAATCAATACACAAGGGCAGTTACAAAATGCTGCCTTCTTCTGAGGCAAAAAATATAGGTCCCCATCCTACCTTAATAGCAGTTAACGTGGACCTTTATCAAGTTTCACTGAAACCAATCAAAAGATCAAGGTGTTTCTGTTCCTCGACTGAATTATCTAACTGGAGCGAGTATTAGGTTATAGAAATGGGTCCCTTACTTCTAGCTATTCTAAGGGAAAAAGAAGTAGTCCTGAACACCAGGAAAACTCTGAGATGATAAATGATTGGAGAAAGAAATGTTTAGAATGCAGAAAACTTAGATAAAAATTCTAAAAACAGTTCCCCAAGTTTTCATCTAGTTCCAGGTTTGATTCTGAAAACGTAGGGATCAAAATGAAGTATATAATGTAGGATTTCTTTTCTCTTTGGATTTCTGTAGGTGTGATTTAGTTTTCCTTGTGCTTAAAGCGGATATAGGCAGGATAATGCTTCTGACAATGTTTCATATAGCCTCTGCTCATAGTTGCTGAGTGGATTCCCCCCCCCCCGCCTCTTCTTATTACTGAGGTGTGAGTTAATATGTGGCCTGTCAAATATGTTGGAAAGACCCTATTTAACTCTTGGGAAGGAGAAGGCACCTCATCCCTGCAGTGAACTTATGAGCAGAGTGGAGCTGGAGTCAGATTGGTCTTGGCTGCTTCAATTGCTAGAACTCTTCCAAACTGTGCAGTAATGTGGTCTGCAGTTGCTGCCTGGTTAGGTGCAGCCTGCAAAGGTCAGGATCCATGGAGCCATCTCTAGTCCCACAGACACGCGAGAACATAATGAAGAGCAAATTTGTACCTCTTCCATTGGTCTGAATTTTCTGGAGCAGGGAGAAGATGGCCTTGACATCTCCACTGAGATAAGCAAATGTGGGTTTTAGCCAGTATACATCAGAAAGTAACATTTATTGATAAGATCAGCCTGAGCTCAATGAAGGCTTCCTGGCATCTCCAGCCTCTATGGCAGAGAGTGCTCTGGTGATGAAGCTGTGCCATTAAGCCAAGAGGGAAATTGGGTATCCATTTCTGCAGCTGCTACTGACCCCACAGAGGTGCTGGGGGAATGCAACGCTGCCATATGCACTGTGTGGCCCATGCCATGAGACATGAGGAGAGGTTTCTGGGTGCTTCCAGGAGAGGCAGTGGCAGTGCTTCCCATGGTGGCAGGATGCTCAGAGAAACTTCTCCCAGCAGAGCTGTCGCTCTGGCACTTGATCCATCTGACAGCCCAGCAGAGGCTGTGGTGAAGTCACCTACCAGCTAGTGCTCTGACACTGCCCAGTTAATATGGGACTGCTAGCCTGATCCAAATGGTGCCTCAGCACAGCAAGGGAAACCATCTCCAGAGGGTGGAAAAGCCAAAGCTGTAAGGTGGACAGCCATAGAAGTGAGGGGCTGAGTTGTAGGCATGTGTTGCACCAGGTCTCTTTAGGTGCTAGTTGAACGAAGAGAAGTTACAGCAGAACTTGTGGGTTTGGAAGCAGCTAAGGAGGAAGAGCCAAAACTGGAGGCAGCAGAAGCCGAGTTTCTGCTAACACCAGAGACCAGTCGACCCAGCCCAAGCATATTGTTACTGTTTTATTAAAAGGGTTGATTTGGAGAATGTTGTGTTTGCAATTCAGCATCATGCCTCGGAGCCTTGATTTCAAGCCTTTATTTATATGCTTAATTGTTGCTATGGAAATTCAATATTTAAAGAGGTAATTATTGCTGATCTTGTTGCATGTGTCCATTTCTGATGTCCAGCTGTTAGCTCTTTAGCTCCAGTCTAGCAGATTAATTACTACTATTGATTACTTTGAGCTTCTCTCTTCACACCTGCAGTCTGTGTAATTAGCCGGTGGCCTCCTCTGAAAATTAGGAGCAGTTTCATTTTGGCACCTTGCCATTTCTCAGCCACGTGCATTACACTGATGAACAAAAGCAAATCTATTTTAAATAGAGATATCTGGGCAATGAACTCTTTGTATTTTTGAACTATCTGTGGATAACTCAAATTACTCTATGTTAGCAAATATTGGGCCCCACTGGAAGACCACTGATAGCGGTTTGGAATTTTTATTTATTTATTTATTTTTACTGGTATTTGTTCTGACTTCCCACCAGTCAGTAAATGCTGTCCTGGCTTTTTGAGGTTTATTGTCCATAGTGATTTTTGCACTAAATGGGACCCAACCATCTGAGCGCAATCACTTCTTCTCTCAACCTGCTTTCCTGAGGTGGAGTTGTCCTTTCCCTGTTACATGTGTGAGATTTCCTGCCGGTCTTACCGGATGCTACCAGGGCACATCAGAGGAATGTTAAGTAGGAGCATAGGAGGGTACACCTTTACCCAGGAGACCCTCATCCATCCTTCCCCTTTCCAAGCATTGTCCTTGTCTCTGGCCGTTCACTGTTCTCCAGTGGCCAACCAGGGACCACGGCCCTTCTGGGAAAGACAAGTCTGTGCTTAATTTGTCTCCCGTTGCACATCACGGAGGCAAAGACTGAGGGTTTGAAGGCTTTGTTCTAAGAAATAAAATATACTTCTCTTGCCACTGGGGTCGTGGCTTCCTCCTATCTAAAAAGAAACTTTTTCTTAATGTACACTGGGCTGCTAAGCATAGGTCGTGCTAATATCCTGTGATTTCAACATAAGCAGTGCACCAGGAGGGGGAGAGAGCAAGGGGAGAACTCTATCTTTGTTCTCCCGGAGCAAGCATCCAGTCTAGATTTATAGCAGACCAAGGACAGTCCAAAAGCACAGTATGGGTGGCCTGTGAACTGAAGTGTGCTGAAATTCAGTGTTCAGGAACTAACTTTCACATTAATGCTGCATGACTGGATGCTTTCCACGTATCAGCAGTTTAACGTGCCGTGGAGCAGGGTGGTCAGTCTCCAGAGTCAAGGCAGCAATGAAGGCGGCTCTCTGCTTCATGGGTCAAACGCCACCCCGAAAGTTGTTGTGAAGTTCAAGGGAAAAGAAGGGATTCATCTCCTTTCTGGTCGGGTAAAGTAGTTGCTTTAGCCTATTTGGTACAGCACTGGCCTCCAGACCAGAAGGTCCCCAGCTGGAATCTCATCACTGCCACTGTTTCTAGATTAAATTCTAAATTGTGTACTGTCATTTGGAGGCCTTCTGTGCAGGGTCTCACTGAGTCACCGGTTATTAGGAATGCCTCCTATTATCGCAGCCCTAAAAGCTATTTGAACAGAAGCCTAATGTGACTGTGATTTCCAAGGACCATTTGCTGTTATTGCAGCTCTGCTTTGCTGTGAGTGAGAGAAACAAACCAAAGTTGCTTTCAGATCACATGAAAGGGAGGGACAGGGAAGCAGTGGAGCTGGAGTGACATTCAGCTGCCAACAAATGTAAATTTACCAAAAATAAACAATCTTTTTATTAACTAAAGTGGAGTCATTTCTACTGCAAGAAAACAAACAGGTTAATTTTCTTCAAGCAGATACACTTCCAGGATTTTGTAATTATTCTTGTTTTTCTAAGGAGCTGCAAAAACTAGTTGCTGAAGAAGAGCCTATGCACTCCCCTACCCCAGCAGGCCAGAGGGACCTTCTCTTCTGTAGAAGAGAAGGACATAGCAGAAAGGCAAATGTCTGCTTTCTGGGAGAGGAAGGCAGAACTTGTGTGCACAAAATGGGAAACTACAAACATAAACGTTATTCTGAAGGCACACAGATATACGTGAGAAGTCTATATAATGTGGGAGAGTTTGGAGTCTGATTAATATAGTTTAGGGGCTGGATTTCAGAGCAGTTCTCATTCTACTTTATTACTAACTCTTTATAAGAGTTAGTCCTAAATTGCCTCCATAAAATGAAGGTGGAATTTTGCCTGAAGAAAGGCGGATTAAGGTACTAGGAAAATAGGTCTTTCATAAAGAATTTTAGAAGTTCTCTTGTATCTACAGCTAAACGTGCTGTGAACAGCTTGCTCCTGTTTAGGTGGACTGATGTGAAATGGCATTGGTCCATTACAGCTAGTGGTGCTAGGTTCAACGCTGGTTGAATATATGGCCAAATATTTGTATTAGTCCTGGGTAATACAGTCACATACACAATTCAGCCCTGGCTCTCCCTTATCTAGCCTAGCACTGGGGTGTTTGGCAAGGATGAGGGGCTACATCAGAGAGTCTATTTAGAGCACGAAGTGCCAGACATCATCTTCATATCAGATGGTCTGCAGCCAGCCACACTCACAGAAGAAGGACAGACGGCTGGCGAGGGAGAAGACAACTGAAAGCTGGGACTGTTAGAGGAAGGCAGTGGTGCTGCCAGCTATTTGCCTTCCCTATTCCCAGCTGGATATATCCCATTTAAGATGCTGCTGTACTGTCTCTAGCAAACAGATTGGTAAATTGGGAAGGGAGTACAATTAGATGTGGGGTAATGAATAGGTGGCCAAGCAGAAGAGAGAGCAAATGTCTTTATGCGCCCATGTTATGTGTCCAAGTGCTCACAGCACTTCAGCATGGCACAGGCTGAAACACAGTGTTGCTTTCATGGTTGGCTTACTGTACTGGGAAATCTCTGAAATTTAAGGCTGAAGTTTCAAAGATTTCAAAGTGACCAAAATCCCACCTACTGCAGCAGAAGTCACAGTCTCTGGCCAGCGCAAGGTGCAGAAAGGCCATTCCTGCCATGATTGTCCCCTGGGATCTAAGAGCAGCAACTCATCCAATTCCTTTGAGAATTAGCAAGCCAGCATGGAAAAAGTTAGGCCTGCATGTATGATGAAGCCACCTGGGCACCAGCTGCCTATGTTAGGTGTTTTAAACCACCTACAGGCCTTGTTTTTACATAACCGAGATTGAGCCTGGAACAACTTGCTCCTACCCACATGAGGAGCTGGATCTCATGGTTTACGGGTGCAGGTGGGGTGGTTGTCCCCGTATTGATGATGAGGCAGACCTACCAGATTTATGGTCTGCGTCCAGGGTCAGGGCCAGCCTGCTGAGTGAAAGAGGTTACAAGCTGGAAGACTTCTGGGGCAACTTCTTTCCTCCTGGAGAAAGGTAAGGCCATTAGTAATGTCCCTTGGGGGCTGCTGGTAAAAGAAGTGTTCTATCTACAGGCTGTGACTAAAGCTGTGATTAAAGGTAATGACTGTCTCGGTCATCCTGAAATTCTTAAAATAAGTTTGCTCAGCAAACCATTCAAAGGCGCCTGCTGGCATTATCAAAAACTTCTGAGTGGCCAATTCAGGAGGATCTGAATACAGGCACTTTTGGAAATTGCTGCCTGTATCATTCTGCTGTCTGTATCTTTAGGTGTGTAAACAGTCTGATGTGTTGCTGTGTTTAGAGTGTATTAAAGATGAACAGCCTATCACCCTTTCTGAGAGATCTCATTCAATTTCTCATCATTGCTGCAGCTTTTTTCCTCCTTTTAGTAGATTGTGAGGTACTGCCTTCTGCCACCATACACTTACATGGCTCTTGGAACAGCTGATTCAGACTGAAGTCCTCCTGAAATGCAAGTAGTAAACAGGAATAAGTGCATGAGATATGTATGCAATGACAAAAGTGAGATGCTCACAGCTGGCAAGTTGTGTATCAGAGGTCTGTAGACTTAATATGCCACTTATTTCTTGACGGTTTGTCTCGGTGCACTGACTTTGTTCAGATGCCAGGTGTTGCATTTGGCCTTCGGCATCAGCCTATGCAACCATCACTGACTTCATATGAAGCTGTGCTGAAGTGCTGCACTGCATCATCTTTTCCTTCCCCAGGATTTAAGTTGTTTGGATTGCTATGTGTGTGATCCTTCTCCCACCTAATGACATGCGGTGGTTGCACTTTGTCTTTTGTCCGCTTGGAGTTTTCCTTGAGCCAGGCACAGCTGTGAGCTGCTTTTGAGCCCTGGTGTTTTTTGGTTTGGTTTTGTTTTTTTTTTTTCACTTGTCCCATAAAAACCTATTGCCATTTCTGGAGAGGACACATCTGGGAACACAGAGACCAGGAGAGACTTTAAGCTCTGATCTGCATTTGATGTGCTTGTTATGTCCTGCTTCTCTGTGACATCAGCTCAGGAAACCCTACCAACCTGCTGCCTATAGGAACGGGCTGAAGGAGCTGATGGCATGCTCTGCATCAGGCTGCTCCTGCCGCACTCCATCTGCCTCACTTAGCTGCAGCGTTTATTGTTGAAAGCCCTGCTGACAGGAAACATTCTGGCTGCAATGAAGTATCCACAGAGATTAATATGGTGTTTGTTACCAAAACATCTCCCAAGACCACAGTACTGACTACTTTGCCCTAATGGTCCTGCATCTGTTTCCAGCCTCAGAATATTACCTCTTAGGTAGAGGGGCTGATGTAACCAAACTGTCTTCTTGGTGTCCATTGCCTACTAACGTGGCTTCTGCATTGTTCATGAGCTAAGGAAATAGTACGGTGCTGTAAGGATCCTAGGAAACCCAGGACAATCTGGGTTCTTTATATGACTAGATGCCTTCAGGAGGCATTTGAAATCCTTGTACTATCCTTTTGATATAAAATCCTTTTCTTGAGAACACTTATTTTATGGCTCACACTTTTCCCTCTCTGAATGTAATTACATGTACATGTGTATGCATGTGTCTGTGTATGGCACAGTCTGTGTATGGGTTTTTTTGTCCCTAAATAGGGAAAACATGGGTTGGTCTGTGTTTTCATGAGCCTGTGTGTCCCATCCACAGTATCAGCTCTCACTCTAATGAGCTGAAGCTACATTAGCAAAAGCCCAGGCAGATAAATTGACTTTAAACCTTGGTTTGATGATCCTACTAAGACATTTAATTAATTCTATTTTGCTACAAGCTAATTTATGACTTTGTGTTTATTCAAAAAAAAAATGTTGAATGTACAAATCAGTAGGAGACAAGGTAATGAATTATTCTACCTTCCTTCATGCTCTTGTCTTCACACTTCACTACTATAAGAATGGAAGAGGAAATATGAAAGAAATGTCTTTTGATGTATGAAATGTGGGTATTTTCTCATACTGAGCTGTATCTAACTGGTGTAAACACATAATCAAGCCCTCTAGGAGATGCTAATTAGTGCAGTAAATGTTAGTTTATTAATTGCCATTACGTTTCTCTTTGTTTCACCAGTGAATGTGTCTTTTCAGGAGAACAGATTTGATATGGTGTGTCTGTAGAATTTGTTTGTGTTCATGGCAAATGAAGACAAGTAGCCTAGCAAAGCTGTGATGAATTAATAGCAGTCCGTGCGATCAACGTTTCTGTAACGGAGTCCACAAAGTGCATGGGCTTCTGTGTGATCTGAGAAGAAAAACAACACAAAACAAAAAGCCCTGGAGGATTTGATAACAATTTTCTGCTCCATCTCTCTACTTGGTGTGTTTTTAATGAGCCCTCCAAAAGCACAGGTAGTAAAACTTTCCCTTTTTGATGTGGCAGAATACACTGCCAAGACGTACTGCAGGAGAGGTACTTCAAAGGCAAACAGCCAGCGAACACAATTACATTAGGTGAGGCTGCTGGGTATAATTGAGTTCCTCCTATCCTTGGAAAGTGATAGAAGACAGTCCCTTAAGAAATCCCTCTTCCTGCTCCTCCAGCTTGTTATTATAAATCAATACTTTTCCTGTGATGTTCACATTTGTAAACTATACCATTACCACATGCTATGTTGCCTGTGTTGGGTACCGTGAGCCAAGATTATGCCTACTGGTAAAAAAATAAAGGCTCAAGTAAGTGGTGCCCCAGTACACAGGACCAGCACGGGCTGTGGAGAGGGCAGAAGAAACATCCAGTGGTCTGCCAGCCTGGAAGCAATCCCTTTCTCCTTGTGGAGGCTGCCAATAATTGCTAGAAATGTTTGTGCAGGGAGGTGCTGGTGCTTCTAGTTAGCAGCAGAGTGGGCTGTGTGTGTGGAAGCAGCTCCATGTCCCAGGAAGACCAAGGTGGGAAGCGACTTTGCTGCGGGTGGATATAGGGCATGACTTGACCAAGCTCTCAGGACCTACTTTTGGACTTGGCATGGGGAGAATGGCTTTGCATAGGAGGAAGAGGAGATTTTTTCCTTCTTTGTGGAGCTTTTGGTGTGTTTTCGTGGACTTTGGATCCTTCTTGCCTCTTTCCACTAAGGCACGCAACTTGCCTCTGCACTTCATTTACTGCAGACGTCAAAGGCAGGCATGGCTGACTCTCTTCTGGGACTCTGCATGGCAACAGTGGGTGTTGCTGCTGCAGGTCTTAATTAGCATTAAGTCACTCTGGTGATAAATAATCATAACTAGCATATAAATATGTAGTTCTGCTCTGATTGGAGCACTGAATTAGCAGGTTCTGTTCAAATGTTTGCATGATGAATGAAAAGAAAAAAATGTATTGGAGCACCTTTTATTTTCCAGGTTGGGAAGATTTAAAAAATTGTGTTCAGTGTATTGCTTCAGCACAGCTTGAGCAAAATTCTACCTTATTAGTGAGGGGGCTTTTTGCTGGACTCTGGTAGCAGAAGCGTGATGGAGGATGGACCTAGCTTAGAAATTTGCTAGAAATCTGGAGACACAAACTGGCTTGTCCTCCGAGACACGCTCCATATATGCAGAATCTATCTGAATAAATGAGCCCCTTACTTAACTGGGAACGTACTGTATATTCCATCTGCAGACTGAATGATTGCTCCATTTCAAGCCTCCTGACTCCCATGGAGCCATCTGGTACACGCTAGTTTGTACGAATAGGTAAGGATTCCTGCTAACACAACAGCCTTCAACTAGGCAGAGTGCTGATATTTAGCACTCTGCTCCACATCTGCGTGCAAAGCCGTAACAAAAACCCCAACACATTCTGTGTTTAATATTTAAATGAACCTTCCTTTTTCTCCTGGAAAGCCAGTTGGGACAGGAACAATTAATGCAATTACATCAGAAAATGGTTTGAGCTATTAATACATCCAACTAAGCAGAGATTTCATGCTATATGGCATTGTGAATTGTTTTTCATCCGTTGCTTGCTTAGAGCTGAGTGGGGAGGAGGGTGGCAGAGGGGGAGAAGGTATGTGTCATATAGATATTTTTATATCACTTTGAGATATTGTCAGAAAATTAAGCTAATGGATATATTTCATGTCTGTAAGCAGCAGTGGGTGGGTCATGGGACTCATCAATAGGTATGTAAAGGTTGCATCATGTTTGACTGCCCTGCTATGTCTGAGATGTCTGTATGGGATTGGCAGTCTCTGGCACAGCACCATGAAGAAGGTGCGTCAGTGGCAGCTGAATCACTCCGAAGGGTTTCAGTGAAAGAGGACAGAACAAGATGAATAGGGGAGAAAGGGAAGGAGGCTAAAAACCAAAGGCTGCCCATGTACTCACACTGTTTTATTCTCTGGCACCCAGATGCACAGATATATTTAAGACACTTAACACGTAGCCAAAGAGACCTGTGTGCTCTTTGGCAATTTAAAAAGAATAAAATGACATTAGATTCCCCTTTCCCCCCGGACACTGCTCAGGAACCCAGAGGGGAAGGAGGTCAGGACAATTTTCCAGCTGCTGCGTGGGACATGCTGCTGCCCTGGTCTGGATAGGGTGGCCCTCGTGCCTCTGGAGCTTGTTAAGTAGCTCTCAGCTCAGAAAAGTCCCACCAGGTCTTGCTTTCCCCAGGTGTCTTGCAGAGTATAGGTTACTTGGAACTTTTTCTTAGTCCGGGATGAGACTTACATCTGTGGCGGACACCTATCTGGTTTTGGTTTGCTTTATTTATTTATTTCTGCATTGGAAATAAGGGTGGATCTTTCCAATAAAATACCTTTCTTCTGAGCCATTCAAGCTAGCTCTAGCTTCTGATGCATCTGACTCTAAATGGGAGTCAGTGTGAATGCTGCAAAGACTTGTGTTTTCTCCTAACATGGTGAGTACGTGGTTTAGCAGTGTAAGATTGGGTCTGTGCAGATTCTTCTGATTCGCATCAGTGCAAACTCATTTTGTTTCAGTAAATGTTGCCCCTCAGACATGGGATCGCTTACAAACTGGGATCTGTGCTCACATGTCAATTGCAAAACACAGCCTGCTAAAAACAGCTGTAAGGAGCTCCCTTTGTCTGGTTGGGGTTCTTCACTTAAGTGCTTGTGGTGCCTGATTAAATTAGTAATCAGAGATATAGTCATGCTATTTTGTGACTCTGAGAGCCTTGATTGTGGATTATATTTACACACTGCAATTTCTTTCTAAATGGAGCTCTTTGTATTCAAGGACTTTAAGAGTCTTTCAGCCTGCGATAAAATCCAGTTCACTACACAGACTAGTTCTTGCAGTGGTGCCAAGCTCTTGGTCAGGCATGCTGTGTAAAACCGTTTTTTCATTTGCACAATAAATACAGCTATGTAGAAGTTCATGTGTGGTGCAGTGGTTTTGCTGACCCTTTACGCTGAAAAACTGCACGATGGCAGACTGGCAGATGCATTGAATGCCTTCATGTCATGTTGCCTCAAAACTATAGTTTCCTTTCTTGTTAAAACAGGGGATGGCTTGAACCTAAGCCACATAAGTGGTAACAACAAACTTTGTGGTATTTGAAAGGCCTGCATGGATCCAAACCCTGTGGCCTGTCCCTGGTCAAAACAATAGGGCTGGAAAGTCAGCCAGCTCTTACAGCATATTTTGGTGTATTTAAAACCCATGATGTGTGCTAAGCCAGTGGCTCTGTCCCTTGCATGTAGGTAGCAGAAGTAGGCAGGAGACCTGACTCCTCTGCTGACTGAGATTCTGGAGCCCGTCAGATAAGCCCTATGGTAGAACCCTTTTGGTGGGGAAGCCACTGTTTAATGTTTCTGCTTGTCCTGTTTAGAAGAGGGACAGGAGACCTGATGTCCCGCATCAGCCCAGCTGCATTCGCTTGCAAAAGGGTGCAGGAAAAATGAGAAGGACTTGGCCCACCATGATGAAATGCTCCGAAATGGGGGAAGCCTCAAGCCAGTCTGTGCTCTGAATCAGCTTGGAGTGGGCTTTAGCCCTTTAGGACTTTCTCTAGGCTTGGGCAGAAGGTTCACCCTGGTTTGGAGGAAACTTCCCCAGGAAGGGTTTTTCTTGTTTGTTTGTTTGTTTGTTTGCCTTGCTTTTTTGTTTCTGCTGGAAATTGATGGGTTCTCATGAAAAAAAATCTTGCTTCTTTCTCTGGCGACATTTGATTCAAGCTCTCTGGAAAATTTCTGACCAGCTTAAGTAGGCATTTTAGTGGGTACAATGTATTTGAATACCTTACATTGATGCTAACATGAGAGTCCTGTTTATAAATGTATTATTGGGACTTAAAACATGTAATTCCACTGCTTGCTTTGCTACCCTTCTGCAGCAGCCCTTCAAATGTTTGTGCCTCAATTTCTCTTCCATCCATTACTTGCCTTGTCCATAAAAGTTCTTTGGAACTAGATTTTTATTACTTCCTTGTGCTAGAAAATGGAACTCTGATCTCACTTGGGTCTTTGTATTGTAAATAATATCCGATTGATGGAGTACCTTTAATGATTATTTTGAGGTATCTTACCAACTACAGTAGCCATTGAGCCTATTAGGATGGTGAAGCCTTTGGATGAATTAACAGACCAGATGAACAGATACAACTAACATACTTATAACAAAATTAATTCTTTCCAGAAAATGATAGTACCATCTTGCATATTGTTGGAATGATGCTGCCTACTGACATTTTCTTTCTGCCACAGATAGCTGCAAATCACCCCCCAGTGAACTGAAGAGTCCTACAGGATAGCAAACGGATCAGGAATGCCCCTGGAGTGAACCCTCTTTGAGTTCAGGGGGTTTCTGTTCAAACAGCTGGAACTGTGTTTGCGTCTTGTATTTTCTCTTCCAGCCTAGATGCAGCTACCAGCTTGTTGAAGCAACCTGCCAGGAAAAAAAGTCTGAACTGGTAGAAAAAAACCAAACCACCCTTACATGATAGCAGCTATACTCCACTGTAACATCACGCCTCTAACGAGGCTCCTATCCCCATCCCTGGCCAAATGCAAGTGCTTGGTGAAGAGCGTAAGAAGGGTAAACTTGACTATGGTGATACATGTCCGAACACCCTCCTGTGGCTCCGTGGCTCTTGACCATGGCCAGTCACAGCTCAAGCTGGTGCAGGGCCCTGCCAGCATGAAGGCAGCCATTGGTGGGGTGTGTACCTCCAGAGCCAAGCCTGAGGGGATGGAGGGGGAAGGCAAGGAGGCACATGCAAACATGGAGAAGAAAGGGTATACCCTGGGCAGGCTGGAGCTTGCCTGGGGCATTACTTAACAGCCGTCTCCATCTAACTGAAATGTGCTGTCTCCAGTACAGTCCTGCCTGATCACACTCAAACCAGCCTTCGTTCTTCAATAGTTATTTAAATACATTGGTTATCATACCTGGTTTTGCTACTGGTTCTTTCTGGTAAGTGGTGTTTAGTGATCTTGCCCTTCAGAGGAGAAATGTGACTGTTGTAGGATTTGGTCTCCGTTAGGTGTTTGATTTGGGCTCTCCCTGAGCTTGGCTCAATGTCCCGTAATTTGCAGGAGCTATAGGCTACCCTTCAGCCTAATTTAGGTACAGAAAAGTACGGTGCATAGGTGTGATCCAACACAGCCCTTTTCTTGGTACATACAACCTAGCTGTGATCTTGAAGAAACCTGTTCCCAGGGGCTCCATGTGTTGTTCAGTGTTAATGGTAAGCCATAAAATCCTAGCCCAGGCTTCCTCCTGAGCCTGAGTGCCTCTGCTGGCAGCCTGCTGCTCTTGCTCCAGGCTCCTCCGCTTCACGCATTCAAATGCTTTTTTTTTTTTTTTCCTGTGTCTGGATGTAATGGGACTCACCTGGTTCAGCTGCCAAGCTAAGTCAGCAAAATAATCTTGAATCTCTATGAAGATTTCTCCTGTTCTACTGCAATCACTGGATTAGTGCACCCCTCCTCAAAATGTTAACATTTCCTTCCCCTGCCACCAGAGAAACCCTGAAGCCCTCCAAACCATCAGTGTAGGAACTGTCACAGTCTGATTGCAGTTTCCATAGGTAGTGTCTGTTGTGTTGGTTAATAAGCTTTTTGAGGACCTTATTACTATGGCAGTAGAACTGCTTGGTGGCTTGCATGGCACAAATAAAGTGGGACTAAAATTGTGACTGCAAAAGTTGAAAGGAATACAGTTACTGGGTGTTTGTTAATTCCATCTTTGCAGGAAGATAGCAGCTGCTTTTCTTTTCTTTTTTAACAGATGGAGTGATTTCTCATGTAGTGTTACAGTAATGACCAACGTGACACAGAAGGAAAATTCTGTGACAATATGGTGAGCAAGATCTTATTGACAGCTCCACTTGGTTGTAATTTGTAAGCTCTATATTGTTGCTCTATTCTTTTTTTCTCCCCCCCCCCCCCCAAATGCTGCCTGTCTTTTCTGCCATATAGAATTAGACTTTGAGTTGAATGAAACAGTTTAATTTTCAGGACACTTAGCTAAAAGCTGTTCAAAATCTTTACCAGAATTTACACTCCATCATAAGTTTAAAAAAATAAAAACCCACTACATTATGAAGTGATGGGGCGAAAATTATCCTCTATTTCATTTCTCTGAGATAACTTCCTTGATTTCTCCTGTAGCAGCTGATACCCTCTCAAGGACAGGACTGACCTGCTTTGCACATGGCAGCCTAGCCTGAGCATGAAGGTTTTGCAACTAAGGACCAGCCCAACATGAGGGCATAGCCTGAGCGTGTGGACCCTGAATGACCAGGGAGGAGCTCTTGTACCTTGCCCTGTGACTCAACATTGTTCAGGGGCTGAAAATAAGCCCAGGGACATGATTATCAACCAAAATCTGCAGCTTCTGCCATGCCTAGAGGTGCTCAGAGCAAATGCTACCATCCATTTGTAGAGGAGCTGAAAACCCAGCTGGACACACGCACGCACAGCTCCTCTTTTGCATTTAGCTGCATGTGTAAGGTAGAGGGCTCTCAAAGTCCTCATAAGCTTTTCAGTAATCTGTATGGGGAGTATCAGAAGGCATTATGTCTACGGGATAGCTGGGATGTTGTTCTGCTCTTCCTTTGAATCTATTAATTTGGAAACTTGAAAACAAAAGAAAACAAAAAGTGAAGGTTTGTTAGCTTGAAGCTGTGAAAAAGTACACCAGAAATGTTTTTTTAAAAGGGAACATTGTGAAATTAGATGTTAGGAAGAAATTTTTCACTTGGAGGATGGTGAGGCACTGGAACAGGTTGCCCAGAGAAGTTGAGGATGCCCCACCCCTGGAGGTGTTCAAGACCAGGCTGGACGGGGCTTCGAGTAACCTGGTATAGTGGGAGGTGTCCCTGTCATTGGCAGGGGGGTTGGACATCTTTAATGTCTCTTCCAATCCAAACCATTCTATGAAATAACAAAGATGCTATTTGTCTGTGGATGGTAAGGAAGACAGACAGAACGATGCAGTGGATTCAGCAACAGCATAAAGCAGAACTGCAGAGAATATTGTGCCAGTGGGAGGACAGGTGGAGCTTGCATGCGCTGCAATCCTGACCTTCTCTGCTCCTTTCTGAGGGGTCTGTAGTCATCCTTGCTCCTGAGAAGTGCGGACTGGCATTTCTGCTCTTCAAAAAGATTCCCTAAGAAATAGTCCCAAGGGTTGATTTTTCATGCTTGCTACCAAATTCCAGTGAGTCTTACAGTCCTGTTACACGCTGCATACACTGCAAACACAGCCGTTTCTTGATAACAGGGAGAAATACCCCTAAGAGAGACATTTTCCTTTACAGTCCATAAATGAGACTTACTTTTTGTGTGTCCTGTACACACAAAATGAGGGTGTTTTAATCTCTGTAGCAGATTTGTCTTTAATTTCTGGAATTGTTGGAAACTTGTGATAGTGTTTTTCAGAAGGTTAGTTAGAATAGAGGGAGATTAGACTGATTCTGTATTTCGCATTAACTGCCTTTTAAAATTTCTCCAAGTGAAGGGCTACCAGCCTGCTGCTCAGTGACTAATAAATTTGATTCATCCTCACTCCCCACAGGGTTATCCTCCTTCTTACTAATGTTTGACATTTTACGTTTTAATTAAAATCACCCTCCGAGCAGCAAACCACTAAGAGAATGACAGATATTCTTACTGCAACAAGATATAAGCAAAAGGGCAGTTTGTTAACTGTATCTTTGATAGTGCCTCTCACTTACATTCTACATGACCACCTAATGTTCGTGTGTGTGTGAGAGAAAAGGCAACAACTGTCTTAGCATCCAGGGTATTTCCAGTGTCCCAAGATGCTATCATTTAACATTTGCATTTCAGTAGGAACAACCGGGACTCAGGAGTAGCAGTGCTTGGTTGGTGCTATACAAACACATATATAGTTGTGTATCCTAAGAGAAGGTAAGGAGGGCAAAGAGGGGCAAAGTAATTTGAAGCTGTGAAAGCAATTGCAGTGAAAACACGGTAAATTGTATGGCAGCTGGCTGCTGGCTGCCCAGCCATCGCGAAGGGGACAGTTGTATGGGACCTCCCTGTGAAGAGGAGCAGAATGAGAAGGATAAACCTGGTGAACAGGTGCAGAGAGGGTGTTTGTGTAAGGACCTGTACTAATGAGCGTGCTAAAATATCATCACAAGAAGCTGAAAAGCAGCCAGAAAAGCTGATGTTGGGGACAACATGGAGGAGATGACTGGTGGGAGATGAAGCAAGAGGCTAGAGTGCATAGGTGAAGGTGTGAGGCACGTGAAGCTGGAGACCAGCATTAATGTGCTTGAAAGGAGGAGAAGGTGATGCTACCAAAAAGGATGGATACCCTTTGCAGAGGTAAGTCTGTAGGCCTTGAGAAGGGGAGTAGCAAAGGCCTGGAAAAGTGCTTTGATTATTTGAACAGGAAGAAGGAAAATCTGAAAATACAGTGATGGGAATTTTTTTTAACTGGTCTGTACATAAAGCGGAGAAAAGATAATCCATTGAAGATGTCCTCTAGGGTATAGCGCTTGATAATAACAAGATGGTGAAGCCAAAGGGACAAGTATGGATGCAGGCAGAGGGACAGAGCAGTGCTGTAAATACATTGGGGAACTGGTGCCTGACTCTGTATGGAGAGACAGAGGAGGGAAAGGCATTGATCCAGTGGCTTGGGAATGGCATCAAACCCAGAACGAGCCCTTCAGCTTATGAATCTTACTCACCTTTGACAGAGAGCTCTGGTGACACTTATCCAGCTGCTCATGATAAGCCAGTTTTTTTTTTCAGATGACAGTGACTGGACATGTGTCATGTGAGAAATGCCATCTTTCCTCTTCTCATGAAGCTTAAGAGCATGCAGCTATGTTGTGAGAGGGCAGTGACACAGCCTACAAGTCACTTGTTTCTAACCTAATGCAGCATATTCTTGATTCTTACTGGCCTCTCTTCCTCTATCTCAAACCCAGCAACAAAAAAAATATTTTTCTTATATATATTGAGTCTACTGGTATGGAGGATATTATTTTAAATGTCTTTAGAAAAGACAGCATGCAGGAAAAATTTGCCAAATTCTGCAAGTTACAGGCTTGTCTGGGCCTTTTTGAATTATGATGTGAACCCCAAAGGAATAGTGGAGAAATGACAACTCCCTTTCATGTGATATTCTGGCTGCCCCTAGGAGATGAACAGAGAAATATGTGACTTCTGAAGAGAAACATACCTAATAGAGAGGAAGAAGGCTTAGATATATTGGTATGAATATATGGGGAAAGAGAGAAAGCTGTAAGACAGTAAGGTTTTGTATTCACGGCTCATTTCTCCTCCTTTCTGGAACAGAAAAGTCAGAGAAACATGGTAGTTCCCCTTAAGAAGTTAAAGGATCTGCATTTCAGTATTGCCAGTGGGACTAACTGATCTCCTGTAACTCCAGGGAGAGGCCTGTTTTTGGTGTGCTAGAATAACCAGTAGATAGGAACAACCCTGTGGCATGTCCTGCTGGTGGTAACAGCTCAGTGAATAAAAGCTGTTATAAGAAATAGTGTTTGTGTCTCCCCATGAGTCCTTAGGAAGGAATTTACAAACAACAGTAGAGCTGCCTTCTTCTGTTGGGACGTTTGAATTTTGCCTGGAGGAGGTGCTTATGTCAACCCTGGTAGAACCACATAGACATCCTAAGGGCCATCATTGGGCATCTTTCTGTGGTTATGATGGAAAGTTTCATGGCTGTTCTCAGAAGCAAGTTTCTTTCAAGAGGTTTTCTGTGTCAAAGTTGCAAGGTAGTGCAGATGCTTTGCCAGGCTCTCTGAGTGCATATACATACGTGAAAATAGGAAGCAGACACCATCACCCAGGAAAACAGGTACAACATTGTACAGATTCCTACCCTTCACTAGCCAACCATCAGACATGTTGAGTCATGGGTTGGTCTACACAGGCATGTGGAAGGAAAGAAATCCAAACTAGCTAAACAATCTGAATTTAAAGTGGATTTATTAAACTGCATTAAATCCCTGTGTAGGTGTTCTTGTTCAGAATTAAGGTAAAATAAAATAAGTCTCATAAAGGCCAAGTTAATTCTGAATGAGAACACGTACATAGAGATTTAATGCATTTTTAACTAATCCTTTTAGCAGTTAATTCAGATTAACCATACTCTGTGTTCCTCTCTGGGAAAGCCCTTCAAGAGAACAAGACATGGAAAAACACGAGGCTCAGAAGTGCAATGTTTTTAAACATCCAGCACCGTTGATTACAAAGCAGATAATTACCACCATGGTGCTCCTGAGTTGAATGGCTCCATGCAGACCTACCTGTGTTGGTGCTTTCAGAGGGGGCAGTGGTCCTGGGAAGGACTTGCCAAGGGCATCCTTGCTTCCAGGAAGGTGCTTTGGGAAACAGCACAGCGTGACGTTAAAGCCTTGGCTAATCTGCTGCTACAAGGAATTTTGATTGTTAATGAGATGTCTGTGCTAGCAAAATGCATCCTGCTCACAATGAGTGTGGAGTCGGCTGATACCTGTGCCTGCTCATTGTTTGTGTGCAAAAGAGGCAGGATGCGGTGTGAATCTTAATGGTTTCCCTCCTACCCGGAGTGATGGCTTCTCAGACCAAATCTTGTTTTCACTCCTATGTGTAAACCACCCAACCAAACGTTGCTTAGCCCCATGAAGTGTCCTCTTCAGTTTAAAAAGTCAAAATCCGGAGTTTAAGCTTTATTATTAATTTAAAAATATATTGTGAACAATAACTTACAGGGAAATGGGAGATTATGAATAAATAATAAGGTACTGTATAGGTGTACAGGGAAAATACAGCAGTCCATAAATATAGTTAAGAACTCACTTGTACAGTAAAAAGAAAGTATAAAAATGTAGATGACTAAAGCAATATGTGTGCAGAGGAGTAATAATATACTATGAATTAAAATATGCAAGTATTGGGGACTAAATTGCTTTTACTACTCTATACGTTTTTTTAAAGTACCTAGAGGCCTTCAGGTATGAGTGTTAAAATAAAAATATTATTATTATGGATTTTGGGGGGCAGATGAGTTGGAACTCAAGGATGTCCCCTGTGCCTTAGCTCTATTTCATGTGGTTAAATGCGTTGGGCCAAATTTATCCCTGGTCTGCTATATTTACTGTTGAAAGCACTTTAGAAAAGTGCATATTAAAGCTATATCTAAAGAAGCACTGAATTCTGAACAGGCATTCAAAGCAAGGCAATAAAATCAAAGATGTTCTCTCAGGTCGGTTTAGTTTTGGGTGAGGGGAGCGATTGCTCTCACATTGGTCCAGTGAACCTCAAACACCAGTGCATGAAATATACAGTGGCAAAATAATGTCTCCATGTGGGGCAAGTGTTAATGCTAATCACTGGCTAGGCTGCTTCTCAGTTTTCACTCATGGATTTATCCTAATTTTTTCACTGATTATTATTCTCCCCCAGGGACTTTCAAAGGTAACTTTTGCCCCTGTTTTGCAGGGAAATTTGAGGCCAGCGTTTTTGCTGCATTATGAAATCAATGTAAGAAAATTCTTCACAGTGCCCACATGTGGAAGACTGCAAAGTGGTTGTGGTTCTCATGCCAGCTATGAAGAAGCTGGGACTGAGCCTTGGAAGACGACACCGGGACTGCAGTACCTCCGATGGGTTTGCAGCTCAAGAGGCACCCTGTGCACATCTATAGCAGCAGGTATGTTTTGCCACCGTCACTGCCACAGCTGGCTTGGGTGATACTTTGGTAATGAGGACAGCAGTGCTGCTGAAGCACAGCTGCTAGCGGTCACAAGTGCCAAATGGGACAGGTCTGTGATTTCTTCATCTATTTTTAGCTTCATCTCCCATTTGCTTCAGAGCATTGGGCCATTCAGGAAGAACTGCCTGACTTTAAGGACATGCAACAAATCTTCAGGAAAAGTAAAAGGAAAGGAATAGAAGAACTGAGTTTTCTAGAATTCATTTTATCTGCATTCAAGCTATTTTTACAGAGTTTGATAACTTCTGTGTCCGAAACAGCCAGTTAAATCTCATGTGGAGGAGCTGACATTTTCCATAGCCTTGCTTCTTGAGCAGCTGTCTGCCTGCAGCATCCTGGTCCAGCTGTGTTGACCTCCTTCCTTAGATCATATCCAGAGCCTCCTGTGGCAGGGCTGCAGCCACATAAAAGTGGTGATGGCTGTCGAGCAGGATCACGCTTGGAAGAAGAAAGAGGGCCATCTGGGAAGTGTGTGAAATGCCTTCCCAAAGAAGGGAAAAGCTACAGGCAGTGGGATGGGGAGAACATGTTTGGTCGCTTGTCGTTATTCCATGGCGATGAGTTGCAGGAGAGCGGCTGAGTGGTTGATATTGAGGATTCATAATGTCTAGACACATCTTGTGTATTTTTTGCAATCATGTTTTCAACTTGTCATGGTGGAACCTGGCATGGCTGCATGTGCAAAGTCCCAGTTTATGAGAGAAGGAGGAGAGTACTTGCACCAGTGGCTGATCAAGCTCACAGCAGTGTTTGCGGTGACTTTGCTTGCATGTGCAAAGTAGAATTGCACCCGAATTGGTTCATTTTCAGTGCTGCAGCTGCAATTCAAAGGTTTAATCCTGCAGACTGCTCTGTTTGGCTGACAGAAAGGAGCTGGCACACTGTGGCTCAGTGTGGCATTGGCTCAGCACTTGTGCAAGCAGCTTCTTCAGCGTGCCTGGGCTGCACGGTGCAGCATAAACCTTCATACCTGAGGGGGAGAGGATGCGGTGCAGGGCTGAGTTTGTGGCACCGAAAGCAGCATTGCTGAGTGCCCAGGGAGAGAGAAATGGGCAGTGACAGAGCTGGAAACAGGGTTACCATAATGAAGTTATAGCATAAAAACTCGGGTAAGAGACTGAAAATTAGTCCACGGCAGGCAGCAGAGTTGGAAGAGGTGGTGCTCCCAGCCTTTTCACTCTCTGGAGGAGCAGGGAGTCTTGCACAGCCACTTTGATGCTTCTTCCTATTTTTGTCCCCTTTCTTTAAGTGCTGTGCTCTGCAAAGAAAGAAAAGGCAGAGTTCAGTCTTGCCTGAACCCGTTTTGCATCAGTGCTGTAGCAAGGCCTCTGTGCGTGAGAGTTAAAAGCTGTGTAAGGAGTTAACGGGGCTGCATATACAAAAAAGGTACCTGTCTTTCCCGGATGTAGTACTTGCCTTTTGCCTTTTATTTCTATTTCTGTTAGTTAAAGATGTCCCTACTACTTGCTGTGCAAGCAGCTTGTACCTTATGTGGCTTGGGCTTGGTATCCTGCACCTTTCTGCGGAGAGAGGCTCTTGACCTCAGCGCAGAGGCTGCGTTTTTACCGGCAGAACCACTTCGATGTGCAAAGGGCGTGAGGGAAAGCTCAATTTTCCGTTTCCCCTGAAGTACAGGGATTACCTGGGCTAGAAGGACTGAGGTGCTTTCAGAAGCACACAGACATTTTCGGGATGGCTGCCGTGCCACCTGGGAGGTTTGAGTCCTGTGGATGATGTCCTGCTGCGCTGCTTCAACACGAGACGCTTCCCAGTATTCGGTTTGCTCCTAGGGAGATCAAGGCAGAGCTGCCACTGATTTTAAGGCTGCCTGGCTGCAGACTAGAGTAGGTGTGTGAATCATTCCTAGGGATCATGCTTTTTTTGGTTTTGTTACGAGTGTGAAAGTGAGGTTATCCTCAGAAAGCCAATTTAAGCCCCTCTCATTCTTCAAGCCAAGCAAAGTCCTTTTTTATCGTAGCCCTTTTTTGTCATAAAAGCATGCCGCTTCCTGAACAGAGGTAGCTGGGGGTGGGGGAGAGGGGCTGTCTGCGTTTTGCCTGGGTAGCAATGCAGTTTTGCTGAAACTGAATCAAGCAGTTGGAACGAGAGAAGAAAAAAAATTTTCTGTGCAAAACTCAATGATGCAAAAAGAGCAGCTCTCCATCCGCTCGGGACCTGAGCACGTTCTCTCCCCAGTGATGCAAACAACATTGTTACCTTGTCTCCTGGTGAAAGTGCTCCCAAAAGCCGGGAAAAGCAGACTGAGAGCTGGCTGCCCTGATGACCCTGCTGGAGACCTGGCCTTGTCTACACAGTGGTGCCGCGCTGGCCGGTGCGAGGGAGGAGTGATTCGAAATGCAACATTGCCACCCAAGCTGAGGGCTCTCAGATGCCTCTGCTCTGCCACCCCCAGTGATGGAGGAGCCAGGACTGACACCCTTCAATGTGGGAGGACAGGAGCAGCTCAGGTCGGAAAGGCTCAGGCATACCACGCTGCGAGAGGTCTTGAGAGAGGATTCTCAAAATAAACCCTGCAAATGGCTTTCGGGGAACCTACTGCCTGGCCAGAGGGACTCCCAGCCTGTGCAAGCCCTTCCCTGCCATCCTCGTGGGCATGTCCTCCAATGACAGGGGCACCAGGAGCTCATGTCTGGGCTCAGTTGCACTTTCCCTTTGGTTGCTCCTAACATTAAAGCTTGTCTTTCTGCTCCTGTTTGTTTTGCCCGTTGCACGAGTGGGTTGTGAAGATGGGAAGGTAAAGCACTTTGGAGGAGATGAATCCTGTGGGCATCTTGTTTTGCAAAGCCTTGTGCCCTCATGCTGGATTTGAAGCGCTGAGAGCTGCCTGTGACTTTTCCAGGTCAGGGCCCCCAGGCATCTGCATGGAGAACTGCAGTAGCAGGACTGACACAGCTCAGGCACAGTGCTAGGAGACCAACGCGAGAGAGAGAGAGAGGAAAAAGCAATACCACCTTATTTTTGCCCGCCTCCTTTGTTTCAGATGGTAAGTTTTGCTACCTTCTCTGTTGCAGAGCTAATGGAGGGGAAGCAGCGTCGTGTCCGGGACTGAAGGGCAGCGTGGTGGGCTGGCTGGATCAGGGAGCGTGCTTGCAGGAGAGAGCAAAAGTTTACATTTGTCAGAGCAAAGTGAAGAAGCATGAGATCAGAGAATGCTGGGTGCTACCATATAAGCACCATAGCCCCAAGTCTAATGGGTAATAGAGTCATTAATTCTGCTGATTAACTTGGCCTTGGGGTTCATGGAAATGACATCCACCTCCTTTCTTTTTTCTTTCTTTCTTTTTTTTTTTTAAGCTCAAACTGTGGAACGAGGGAGCATAAAAAAACAAGCTAATTAGAGAGAAATCAGGAGAAAAGAAGCAGGGAGAAAAGAGAGACAGTCTGAGCATTAATGAGACTGATTTGGGAAGAGGATGTGACAAGCTCTTCAAAAGCATTATTGTCAAATGTGTCACTGTTTCATAGATGGCTAGCGCTACCTTTGAGCTTCATGCTGATAGTTAATGATTTGAAACTATAAAAAGATTGAAAAGGTAAAAGGGAAAATGGCAGACTCGACTGGATTTTAATGAGAGCCCCCCCCTCCCCACTTTTCTCTTTTTTTCTATGTGAAGCAGCCTTGGAAAGTACAAGAAAAGTTCACTTTGCCCCTGCCCACTTACTCTCTCAAGGCAAAAATTGTTTACAAAGGAGAAGGGAGAGCGCAAAGGTCCACCCGACTCGCTCTGACCACCATTCATCTCCTCTTCACCAAACCATCGGCTCCCCCATCCGCTGTCAAGCGGTGGTGGGGTTGTGGCTGTACAGGCAGAGGGCTGACAAAAATAAGCTGAGATTGATGGAAGAGACAGCTATAGCTCTTGTTTGTTTTTTTGTGACGTGCTGAGCAGAAGCAGTCTTCACACTGTGAAATGTAACAAAGAAATCTAAAGTGATTACGAAGGTTCATTTGTCAGTATCACTGCTCCAGCTATTGCTGTGTGCGACAATGAGATGACAAGGCATTTATTGCTGATGGTTGGTTATTAGCCGCATTATAGGAAACATTAGCACAGTCTAGGATACATAGACCAGGGAGACAATAGCTTTCTGGGCTCCAAACTCAGCAGGGTAGCCTTGTCATTAAATTTGGTAGTACCAATTTAATTTTTTAAAAATAAATTGAAAGGAAACTTTGAAAACTAAATCTGTAACCCTGCGTTTACCTTAAGACTGATCAGTGTGTTTTCTTTGGATGCTACATTTTGTATCAGAAAGGCTACACAGCCCAGCAGGCCAACAAATCTCCTACAAAGAAAGACGCGTCGGAAAAGCCTAATGATATAATGGCTCCTGTCTGATCCCATCGCTGCCTTCCAGCCCTGACCTCCGCAGTGCCCCTGCTGCTGCCAGGATGGACCAGGTTCTTCTCAACCAAGTCACCTGCAAAGGAGAAAAGGCAAGAGGCATCTGTAATCTTTTGTTATGATCTTTGTCCTGTTTTTCTTATCTTTCTCAGAACCACCCATCTTTTGCTTGTCTTACCTGGGTCCTTTAGGGTCGGATCTTGGTAGCTCTCCTGTCCTGGCAAATTGCCCTGTAGAAGTCACTGGAAGTATCTGGCAGCGAGGGCTAAGTGGGGAAGGTAAAGGTTTGGCATCCCGGGGACGTGGCTGGATGACTGCCATGTTTATTAAGCTGTAAAAGAACATGCCTGTCCTATGGCAAAAGCTGTATTTGCACAGTGATGTGAAGCCAACCCTCAGTTCTGGGGTAAAGTGCCTACTTTTTGCAGCCTTTCAGTACTGAGTTTTGCAATAAAAACAGAATTTCTGGTGGCAGCTCCTTCTTTTCAAAGAAGGTTTTTATTATCTAATTCATTTTTGTATTAACTCAGTCAATGAGCAATATATTCCCTGTTTCATTTTTTTCTGACACTCAGCTTCAGTTTATCTTGTGCTACCCTCAGATTTCCAGAGTGCTGCAGATTTTGGCACTGACAGCGCTTAAATAAACTGTAACAGTTGTCCTGGGAAAGTTGGAGGTTTTGACAGCTGCATGAGGGATCACGGGGCTTCAGCCCATAAAATTCCAATGCAAGGGGAATGACAATGTTTTAAAAAACACTATCACTTGAAAACATTGTAAATAGCAACAGGACCTGGATTTAACTAGATTGAGGCCAAAACTAAGTATCTTTGAATCCAAAAGTGAAATTTTGCTGGAAAGTCTTCATCACCAGATTGGGGTGAATCAGATGGAAAAAAAAAAAAAGTTTTTTCTTTTTTTCGTGTTATGAAATTTGTCACGTTCTTTGCCCACTATGCTGTCTGCCTAGTGGTGAACTTAATCTAAACTGTTTGTTCTGGACTCATCAACAACAGTGGTAACCCAAAAGGATTCAGTCAGACTCAGACCCTTAAGATTTGTAAGTCAGATTGTAAATTTTGTAGCATTTTTGAGGTTAAAACCAAATAATAATTAGTCATTTTTCTTTAAACTACATTTACCAAATGTGTGTGAGAAAAGAATTAGTACTGTCAGCTCTCTTACATTTACTGAGCAAGAAGATTTTGCCATCCACTAGATGCACTCTAAGCCACACCATCTGCCTTTGCCAGCAATTAGTTTTGCCCTGAACTACCAAATCAATACTGCTTCCCCCAGTTTCTGCATCACTGTGCCCTTCTCTCAGTATTTCTGCTCTTGTGTTAATTTTGTTTTCTCTTAACTTCCAAATGCCTGCTGAAATCCTGCGATTTCAGTGAAATCAGAAAATCAAGGGAGCTGATAGCACTGTGCATCACTTCACTGGTAAGGAACGTGTGTCTGCTGAGCTAGGGCCCCTTGAAAACAGACATATCCCCCGTAAGATGGACAGATAGCAACACCTGTGATCGAGCTTCCAAATGAGGCTCTTTTGTAAAAAATAAACCAAAAAACCCAAATCCAAACCCTCCTCCAAAAAAACCACCAGTTCCCCCCCCAAATAAATAAAAAAACCAAAGCAAATAATTTAATTCAATAACAATAATAATAATAAAAATAATAATATAGAAAATAATTTAAAAAATCATGCCCCTTTGCCCCCAGCACCATGAGAGGTTTTGAAAAGGTAGCCAATAGGTCTAAATCTATGGTGGGAATCCAGAACCAAATAAGGATGAGGTATCTCTTGAGGCCATAAAGCTTGGAACTTGTCACACAAGAGGCATCTAAACTCTTGGAAAAGAAAGCAATCTCTATTTGAGAGCACAATGGCATTTCTGATGGGTAGGGTCTGATGAATCAGCATTTCAGCTAGTGAGTTAATGCAGCATTTGGCAGCTAAGCTAAAAAAAAAAAAAAAAAAAAAAGAAAAGCCCTTTGGCATGAACTTTGCTTCTGAGATATATGCAGTGTATCTTTGAGAAGTGGGAAGGTTTTTGAAGTTATAATGGAGGCTGTTTTAATTTGGGGCAGGCTCATTAAGGAACACGGTTTAAAAACATAGATTTTGTTCTCTCTGGCTGTACGCTGTGCTTCATGCTAAACTTGGCAAAGCCAAAAAACAATCCAAGAGAAGGTATCTCTATTGTAAGATAAAATGCGGCAAAGACAGCCTGCTGTATGGCTGGCTCAGATCAGATAGGGGCTGCATTTAGCATACCTGCCCCACAGTGCAAACTAGAGCTAAAGATATTAAGGGGTATGCTAAGATGACGCAGCAGAAGTTAATTTAAATCCTCCTGTAATCAAGAAGACCAAAGATTTCAAAGCGTTGGTTGTTAAATATCAATTGGTGTCAATGGAGTATTGTTGTCTAAACTGGAAACGGTGGAGAGTGACCTAAAGAAGCAGTTAGCAATGCTGCGTGTTGGTCCCACCTTTTATCACAGCCGTTTCACTCGGGCAGAGGCACATCTTGGTCTTTGGAAAGACTGAGCCTTGCTTCTGCTCGCTCTTCTTATGGTTTTCATAAGGAATGTTAAGTCTGGCTTTCAGTATACAAATTATGCAGGAAGGGCAATGTCTGCATTTCAACCAAGACTAAAACGTTAGACTAGAACTTAGACTTCAGATCTACCAGAATTTGTACAGTAGCAAGTAACTGATGACACACTGATAGAAAATGAATTTAAAAAAAAAATAAAATCGTTCTTTCCCCTTATGATGCTAAATTTGCAAAGAGTAAAGTATTGACCAGCTATCCATTACAAAGAAGATGTGGGCATTTCAGACAAAGGTTTTTGTTGTTACTAGTAATCATTATTTGTGTTGTGACAGGGCCTCCGAAGGCCTCCTAACGCCAGGTCACTGATGAACCAGGCACAACAAATACTTAAGAATTCATGGCTTAAATGCACAAAAGAGCCACGAGAAAGAGCTTGTCTCATAAAAGCAACACAGTGAGCTGCTGTGGAGAACAACCAGTCTGAAAACTGCAGCAGAGTCCCAGTGGACTCAGTGCCCGAGCGGCATGGGTGCTGCCCTGAGCTAAGCCGTGCCAAGGCTTCAGGATGCGGGTTAACTTCTCTGCCCGGCGCTGGGCTGGGAAACATGGTTGAGCGGCTTGGAGGTGGCACAGCCACCTTTAGTGTGGTGCCGTGTATTGTGCGTGCAGAGGTGGGCTCTGAAACACCCGCAGCCAACAGGCTGCACAAGGTCTACCTCCTTCCCCTGGGCTGCGTTTACTTTCCTGTATGCACGTGCAAAAAAAAGCCCCAAAAAAACCAACATGGAGGAAATCAAAGTAACAAGCAAACATTCAAAGCTGGCCCTGAATCTTTGTGGCCGGTAGATGAAAATAAAACTCATTGCAGCAACATTGCTCAGGATGACCCGTGGAATTTTGCTTTTAAAGGTTAGATGGTAAAAAAACACTGCTTTTCTGCTTGTAGGAAGGAGAGTTTAGCCGTAAGGTCACTTTGTTTCCACACTCTTGGAAATGTTACCTCCACCCTTCACAGGGAATGTAAATCAAGTAAAAAACCACCCAGCAGGGTTATCAGGGTAACACTAAATCAACACCAGCTGCAACTGCTTGGGATGAATGTAAAATTTACAGTGAGGCATATGTCTATTGCTACTGAGTGATTAACAGTCTTTTCAATTAAAACATGCAAAGACCAAGTTGATTTTTTTTTTTTTTCTGGTCTAAAGAAAAGCAAACTTGGAGGCCAAGCTCATTCAAGTTTTCTATTCTGTGTTCATGGTGTCTCTAAATCAAGACTACATTGCAAGCTCGAAAAGGGTAGTGAGGAGGCCGAACTTTCATTTCAGCAGTTTTAAAAACTGCTGACTAAAATCTGCATCTATCATCTTGTTATTGAAAAGTATAAGTAAAAGGTGGGAGAAAATTGTGTCTGATATGGGATGTTTAGTTGACAGACAGCTCATCGTAACAGATGTGGCTCCTTTTAAATAGCACCGTAAATGAGATCCCAGAAAGACAAGGACAAAGGCTAGGAGAGAGCACTTAGACTAATTAGACAGAGAAATCCATTTCCTTTTTAGCCGAATGCTCCTCTAAATGTGCAGAGATTTCCAAGTTACAAAGCGCAAGCAAAGGATGGAGAGACTGTACAGCTATCAGTTCATAATCTGCAAGGCATGGAATAACAATGGTCCTCATTTTTCAAGTACTGATCCTCAGTAATTTGTTAAACCTGCACATCATCTCCTCACTAAAGTACCTGCAGATTAATGGCATGGCTAGAAAACTTTTCATCCTGTGCCTGTGTGGGGAAATCGTAAAGGAAAACAAATAATGGCCTCAAAACGTGTTCTATTTCAGAAATTCACCAAGTAAAGGACTGGTAGCCCAGATTTTTACTTATCCCAAACTTACAGGGGAAATAAGAATCAAGGTAAAAGACACAGAAATGGTACTATGGTTTCTATAGCAATCAGCACTCCAGGCTTGACGTACCTTCTGTGTGTGCTTTACGTTGGCCGCAAGATAGTAAAGGCAGGATCCGTCTCACCTAGCTTCAGGTCTTTCAGTGCCAGTCATTCATATATTATTACCCTTGTAAATGCACATAAACTGAAGTTTTCCAGGATCCTCCTACAGTTAACTTAGAGAGACAGAGGCATCTCCAAAGTTTGTTTTATCTTGTCCAAGGTATGTGTCTGAGATTGGCATCTGTGGAGGGTGAATCTGTCAACCTATTGCCTCCCACTGACTACAACTGGCAGGGCAACTGGGTCAGGTTAACAGAGGTGCTTCTAGACAGAGTTAGGTAGCTGTTTTATGAAAAGTGATTCTGCACTTATTACCAGAAATCTCAGAAATTTTTTCACCAGAGATCTGCACATTTGGTTATTTTTGATCTTTTTCTCTGTTCTAGACAAGGCCAAAGAATGGGAATTGAGAAAGGGAAACTCAAGGAAATGGAGAACACAACTAATTTTTGTTGCTCCTTTTTGAGCTGAGTGAGCAGCCAAAATTGTCTTACTCAGGTGGAGGAGCCCATGATTGAGTTGGGCACCTTTAGTGCAACTTTTGTGTATGTCTTTGTAAATAAACAGTTCTGCTTTCTTGGAAGCTGGGGGAATCAGCTGAATGGAAAATGCTTCTCAGCTCCCACCTCTGTACCTGTTCTGCTAGCATTTCCCTGGCCTCCTCAAGAGTCCTTATTTGCAGTTAAGTTACAGTGTTTATGCAGACCATGTCCTTGCCAGTGGTTTTTGGTATGGTTTTCTGCACCCCAGCAGTAAGTAGCATGTGTTAGCAGGGCAGTAGCAGTGAAGACAGTGGAATGTGGTTTTCAGAGAGCCCTAGGAACCAGAGTGTGGACCTACAGTCTGTGGGTCATCTTTAGTCTGGTTGCTGTCACATATTATAGCCTGGGCTGCAGCGCATTTTCACTACTGTTGCCCATGCCAGCTGCATTGACCAGGATGGATATAATAACATCACATTAGTGAAAGACAAACTAAAAACTCTGGCAAGAGAGTGAAGTCAGGAGAAAGAGAAAGTAATTGTTCTCTCCAAGGGAAAAAGCCTGAACTGTTCCTCATCTCCCTTTTCAGAGCCAGCTCCTCTATAGAAGAGTAGGAGTGGGAGCAGGGAACGATGAGCCCTGCTCCTTCCTACGTCTCCAAATATAGGAAGAACGTGTAGGATAGGAACATCACTTTAAGAAGGATTTGGTACTTCTGGGCTGTGCTTCTTGGAAGTAAAGGAGCATTTGATCCATTTGAGGGGGGGAAAGCAAAACCTTTTGCCAGTATGGCAACAGGCAGCTTTCTAGATAGTCTGAAGAATAATGTAGTGTCTTAGTAATGTATGAGACAAACAAATGTGGGTTTTTTTGAGCGTAAGATCTGCCAGACTCTCGCCAGTGGTGCTTAACAGGCAAATTGCTTAACAATTACAGGAGGGGTTCTGCAACTGGGATCTGTGCAGGTGCAGGCTCCTGGGTATAGGCCAGGCAGATTTTGCAATGCCACTGGCTAAAATTACTTTTAAGGGAAAACATGAGGGAATTGTATTTGAGTTGTTTCTCTGTGTGTGTACCCATATATTTATATACACGTGCCTATAAGTGTGTGTGGGCATGCGTGAACATAGATATGGGTGTGTTTGAACTGTACATTGGCGGTATTTGGGGCAGCATAAAAATATTGCCAGCATTGCTGGTGATGAATTAACCCCAATGGACTGAGTTTAGTTTGATGACTCTGAAACAAAACAAAGCCATCGTCAGCACTGAAGATTAACAGCACATGGCATGGTGAAATAATGGACATCAGAAACTTTGTTTTGTGTTTTCAAACAGCATGGGATAATGTGAGCACAAAAGCGTATTGCAAGCATAAGCTGGGCATGGGTCAAGATAACAATCTCAGCTGGATTTCTCGCTGCATCTGGACAGGACGTCGGGCACACAGGGTAGTGTTTTCCAGACTTAGCAGCTTGCGGACTTCATTTGCTTACACAGCCACAGAACAGGAAATGTACAGAGTTATTTATCTGTGATTTTTATCAGAGACTGTCTTAATTGAGATACTAAGAGAACTAGCTATAGAATAGATTTTGGTGACAGATGTCCTGTGCTTTGCTGTTATGTAAAAAGTCACCTTACCTTCTCTGTCAGCTGTAGTATCTGGCTATAATTAGAAGAAATAGTATCTGTCAAATAATTGGTTACACACATTTTGATTAATTTCCTGAGACAATTCCATTCTTGTGCCACTTCTCAATCTCCTTGTGAGTTCTTAATTTTCGCATTTGGGGAGAACTTCCAATTAATTAGACTCCAAAATCTTGCAAACAGCTCTGTAAATATATGTGATAAGGTTTATTTCCTTACACTTCGTAAGATACCAATATAAGCAACACATGGTATTTTCAAAATGTGTCCCATAAGTTATACAGCACCATTGCTACTGAAATTGGAGGAAAAAAAAAAAAGGTAGAGCATCTTTCTTGAAAGTTTAGTTGTAGTGTGAATAAGGACTCTACTAGTACACAGGCACTATAAGCCTACTTTGCTGGTTGGTCATGCTTCAAGCAGGTTAAGATTGTGAAATATGTTTTTGGTGAGATGAAATGTTTTGAAATGTGAGGCTTGTTCATCTCATTGTGGCTTTGCCAAATGCATTTAATTTTCTTTTTAAAAAGTTAACCTGCAGAATTTTCAGAATTGTGAATTTAGTATTTCTGTCAGACAGGGATGGACATCCACTCCAAAATGTAAAATCAAAACAAGCAAAAAAAGAACCCAAACGTTAATAAAGGTTTTGTTCCCGGGCATGGGACCAGCTGAAAGACAGAAAAAAAGCTGTGGAGAAAACCAAGGAAATCTGTTACCAGCCTTTCCTAGGGCTACTGCTTCGACAGCATCTGTGTGTGCTGCGTTGGCAGGCATGGTGCCCGAGGGGCTGCAGTCATCTCCAGCGGATCCACAGGTGTGTAAGTGCGAGACTCGCTCCGGATCCACGCCAGGTGCCCTCCTGCCCTGCCTGGCGGTGCCGTGGCCACCACTCAGGCAGCGGAGTGAGCGGAGGCAGCAGCTCACAGTGGCAAGCCCTGCTGCTCCTGTGCCTGCTAGCAACAGGCACCGGCATGCTGTGACGGCGGCAGCCTAAAGAGCCTCCAGGTTCAGGGCAGAGTTTAGGGTGAAGAGGTGACTTTCTGTGGCTTTGTATAGATAAGAAAATATTAAACATCCCATACTTCTCTGGAATAAGGATAACTGGAGAAAGAGCAGGTTGGGTTTTTTTCCTCTTTTCTTTCAGAAGTCCTTTTGGGGCACACAGTAGTAACAGTAACCTGTAACAAATGTGCTCTCATATTTGACCCCTAATGTAGTAATTTCCTGAAGCATAGGTACTACTGATTATCTTTGCTTATAAAAATCTTGAAGGAGATCAACCAGTGTTTTGGTAAAGATACCGCAGACGCAAGTCAAACATCATAAACATTAGATGAAAACATAGGATGAAGTCTCAGCCCTTTTGAAAACCCTTTGGAGTTTTTTATTGATTTGAAAGAGGACAAGACTTTACCGTAGTAAGTTATGAAAATGGGCCATACTTAACTTTGATCTCACCATCTGATATTGAGCACGGCCTCTTTTCAATCCAATCTCCGCTTGTTTTCTGTGCGAGTTCATTCTCCTCTTACGGAGAAGGCAGAGTTTTTACTCCAGAGCTGACCTGGGGATGGTCGCACTGTGACCAAACTGCGCTGGGCAGCAAGGTTTCCCTGCCCACCTGCGTATCAGTCAGGAAATGGGGCCTGCAGGGCAATCTCAGGACCGACTCAGAGGGCAGTAAGGTCTGATGTTAAGTCGTCTTTGCTGTTCCTGGGCTGATCAGCGGGGTGCAAACCTGAGCACAGGAGGAAACTGCAGTAGGGCACTCTTCTGTGCAGGCTCCCACGCAAGGAGCAGGCTGCCTCCCACCCAGGAGGTCTGGTAGGCATCATGCTCAGCAGTGCTCTTGCTATCCCGATCTTGCTTTAGGGAGTGTAGTTCTGTGGTTCTGCATTTCTTAGTCACTTCTCTGTTGTTGGAGACAGCACCAAGAGCACAATACATCCCCCCTGCTCCTCCAGACCATTTTCAACTACTCACACGTTAGTGTGTCAAGCCATTCAATAGTATATGTTCCTCTACACCTCATATTCCTTTCTTCTCTTCGCTTTTCCTCCATGCCCCTGCACATTGGTCTGTGTGTTGTATTCCTTGCAGTCCATGATGAAATGCTTCTGATTTGGGTCCAAATCCCACTGGCTGCATATTCAGCTTCTCGCCTTCTTGCCTATCTCTCATCGCTGATCTGCTGTCCCATCCATCTGGTGGGCTCAATCCAGGGATGGTGTTGCCCGCCATGGAGAGGCTCTGCTGCCTTAATGGCAGCATGAAACGGCACCAGGAACCCGGAGTGAGGCCAGTCCATCTCGGTGTGCAGAAAGCTGAATTGCCACTGCCTCCTGCTGTTGCTGTGAGATATAATACCACGAAGTGGATGTGGTTATTAGGCTGTGATTTGGTTCATACTGAGTGGTATTGATTGGAGTTGGTTCAGCGCTTGCTCCATATTTTATCAATTGACCTTCTAGATTGTATTCCTGCTCTGCTTCTTTTACTTCTAATTCTGCTTTATCTCCAGGTTTTGTAGCTCCTAATCTTCCTGTCGTTGATTTCTCATAGTGTTTCTTTAGTATTCTGTTACACAGAAAGTCTCTTTCGAGTGAAACTATGCTTTCCTTCCTTTGCTTCTCTTCCCTTTGTTTGCCTTTTAGAATATTTTTTTTTTAAGAAATCCACCTGCTCTTCCCTGATACGTGAATTCCATTAAGATATTCAGCTCCTAAAATATTTTTGCCTTTAGCAGAAGAAAGGAGTCTAAATGCGGGTGTTTTACTGTAAAGCTCAGGGTTGCAGAAACTAGTTTTATAGCAGATCTTGTCAAATAGGATTTACAGAACCTGATAACATAATACGGTTCGATATCATAATGCCTTCACGAACTGTTCTCCTGGCCATCTGCGGAGCCTCACAGTTACACCAGCTGAAGATCTGGTAGCCTATTTCCAAGATGTTGTTTGTAAATATGCACTGAAAACACGAAAGAATAATTGTAGTTAAGTGCATTTAGCTGGGCGCAATTCACTGCGGGTATTAATTCTGGACTTTTACTGAAAACAAGGGAGACAACGTTGTCTGCTGTGTTGTTTTAGCACTGGTTGGTACGAAAACAAGGTAGGGAGCTAAAATATCTGCCTAGATCTATGCAGCTGTCTATATGGCAAAGTTATCCTTGAAATTCAGGAATTTCTGGTTTACAGCTCTCTGCTCAGACCAGGAGCATGCTGCCTGTGTGTCGCAGACCCCTAACATACAGCTCTGCTTTATCAAGTAAAGAGACTCAAATTGCAAGAAATTCATCACAGGAAAAATGGCAAGTTTGTGCTAGTCAAAAAAAAAAAAGATAAATAATACACTGTTGATTCACAATGTGTGAAAAACTTAACTTCAGCAAGGAGATGCAGAGCATCAGAAAGACAACCACAGAATTTTCAAACCTTTTTGTTAGTTGGGAGGGATAGAAAATGTCTAGTAGTAAATGTGAATCCACACAGATATACAATATGATAATTTAAAGATCTCAGATTCATATGCCTGGCTGAAGTTCAGAGTTATCAATTAGAAAATGCTTTCTAGGATCTTATTACAGCCTTTGTGTAGGAGTGAATTTGGAACTCACAGCCCAGAAGAGGGATAGTTGATGTCAAAAGGGGGACAGGAATTTCAAAATATATATTATAGAACTGTGATAGGTAGCAGCTCTTTAGAAATCTCCCCTTGTCAATAGTGCACAAGCGTCTGTTCTCTATGTGGTTTCATCCAATGCTGTCTTTAATTACCTGGATCACGGGAGGCTTAGTAAGTCTGAAGATACAACAAGTATAAGAAAGACTGTGACCACAATGGGGGAAAGAATTAGAATTAAAAGCGATTCTGACAAATTGGTGACATTTCCTAAAAATAGGATGAAATTCCACAGTGCTTCAGGCAAGGTAGTGTGCAAAAAATGATGAATTAAATGTAGGGTGAGAAACTGTTGGTTTCTTCCAGGAAGAATCTTGGAACTATGTTGGATCACAAGCCGAGCAGGTGTGAACAATGTCAGACTGTTGTGAAAACGAGGAAGTCCATCCTGAGATGTGTAAACAACAACGACATGAAATAATCCTTCTGCTGGTAAAGCTGTTTCATGTCCAGTATCAGGCACTGTGCTTCAAGAAAGCTGTAGATCACTTGGAGAGGGTGGAGTAAAGCAAGATCAAGATATCTAGAAAATGTGACCTGAACACATAGACTAAGAAGAAAAAAGGCAAAGATTTGGGTTATTTACTCTGAGAGAGAGTAGACTGGTGGGGGAAATGGGACAGGATAACAGTTTTCAAGTGGAAAGAGCAGGGAATTATCTGTTCTCTATATCTATGGCAGGCAAAGCAAGAAGTAGTGGTCATAAGCTGCAGAGAGAAGGACCTGGGTGAGAAAGCAAGATGAAACATGAGGATAGTGAGGAACTGGACAAGAATATCTGTGGAGCTGGGGAACCATCCTCCTCAATGACAGCTTCATCCTCCTTCAAAGCAGGGGAGACAGGCATCCACTAGGAATGGCATTGAGATACATGCTTGTCCTACCCTGGGCCATCTCAAGGTGTTTTCCAGCTCTGCCTCCTGTGATTCTATGATGTATGTGTCAATGAAACATGCAGGAATGATGCCATGCCTGCAGAAAGCATGGGACAATTACATGACAAACTGGTCATGCAACACTATGTATACATTAATGCTGGTGAGAGTTTTGCCACTGACAACCAGCAGTCACAGCACCCCAACTTTTATCTTAGAAGTGCAATTTGATGGTGTTGTGTTTCATGATGATTAATAAATAAATCAATAAATCCTGCATCATAAGGATGCTCTTGAGTCTGCTGGGATTTTCCAGAGCTTTCTTGTACGTGCAGTGCTCTTGCAGTGTTCTGAGGAGCTTTCTTCCAAGTGTTGCTTTTCCCCTAGCACTCTCCAAGCAGGTAAATTGTAAGAATATTTATGCTGCATCTAATACTGGTGTTTTTATTTCAGTGATGGGCTCATAATCTTTGGGTGCAGACACACGTTCCCTTTAGACCTAGCTGTACTACAGTGAAATGTTACTCTTGCCCCTTTCCTGCCCGGACCCCCATTAGGTGGCCTCAGGATAGCCAACATGAAGGACCTGTGTTTGAGAGCACCTGGGTGTATGTCAGCCAGGCTACCTGTCACTGGCCCATCTTTATCCTTTGGTAGGTGGTGTGGTGCCAGCAGGAACAAGTGCTTTAAATAATGGGGTATTTACTGGGAAACGAGCATTGCTCCTGTGGAAACAGGCAGCTTGGATGTATTTTGAAAAGGTAGGAGAATTCGATTGCACAGACACAGGCTGTTCTCTGCCAGCTGGCCTCACTGCCCCAGTATGGTCTTGGTCATCTTTTTTTTAATAGTATAGATGTAGCCTTTGTTGCCAACAAACTCCTCTAAAGCAATAGCTGCTATAGTAGGGAGACTTGCCATGAGGGTAGTGCCTCTCCAAGCTCACCCAACAATCAGCACAACTTCAGCTAAAGCATGTCAGTCCTGAAAAGATTCCCTGTGGTTCCTGGAACATCTCCTGAACCATGCAGGGCAATCTGAGTGCATTACCCAAGCTCCATCGGCTTCAACAGATTCTCAGCAAATTTCTAACCTGCATGGCCATTTCCAAACTGTCTGATCCAGATGAAGCCAGAAACAAACAGATGAAAGAAGATAAAGCCCCTTTTGGTCTAAGCTCCGAAGGTAACATGGAAGTGTTAGGTCAGGCCTTTGTCTCAGCATGGCACAGGGAGGATGCAAAGTGCCATCTCTCCCTCTTGTACCAACAATGAGAGGAAATAACACATGCATTTTAGAAATTGCCTCTTGTTCAGTAAGTATGGTAATATTTGAGTGTGTTTGTGAAACTACTTCAGAATTACCTTTAAACAAAAGGGGGAAAAAAATAAATCCTACTTCAATTACCTCTGAACAGACCAGCCTGCCTGATAATTTTACAGTATGAGGGAAGCGATAGAAGTATTTTCACAGGCAAATCACTTGCCAGAAAACTGTTATGGTCCATTTTCTTAAAACTACTCTAATGTGATAAGTCTTATATGTTTGGTCATTTGTTTTGTGGGTTTTTTGTTTGTTTTTGTTTGGTTCGCCCCTCAATGCATTAGCAACAAGGTGGCTGTTGCCACTAACATCCTTGAGATTTGAAAGGCATTCGTAATGGTCACCCCAGGTTTTTGTTCCAATCTTTTTTTGTTTGTTTCATTGAAACAATTTTCACACTTGTGTTATTTCAGAGTGCCATACCACTGCAAATATTTGACAAATTTTGGAGTCAAACCTGAATGCCTTCTCAGTTTAGATCTTTGTGTGTCTCAATTATATAAAAATTAAGGTCAGAAAGATGGTGAAGACTCAGTGAGACTTCAAGCAAAGCCAATTTTATTACATCTGAAGAATGATGTTTAATATATCCACCTTGGTCTCCCCCTAGGATGCTCTCACTTCCAGATTTTGTAGCTCAGCTTTCTTATTACCTCAGAAGCTTCAAGGCTTCCCTGGGGGTCAGAAAAATGCAATGTGTTTCGACACATCCTGTAAGATCCACAAAGTCCAGAGAGCCTTTGGAGGGGCGGGATCGCTGAAGAGGGTCTTGCTAGGGAGACTGATATTTGGGAGAGTATCTTTTAAGACTGTTGTGAGGCAGATGGAGAAGGAAATTTGTAAGATGATATTGAGAGGAGTTTATGTGCACCAGGGAGATAAAACAGCTGGTAAGAGGAAAGGAAGAATGAAAGATGCAGGAAAAGCATCTTCCAGAGCAGGAGGAAAAAGGTGGGGTGAGAGGAAAAGAGGAAAATAATCTCTGTGGTTTTATTTTTGGAGCAATAGTTTTTGGAGCTGCAGTCTCAGGAGGTTTTAAGTGAGTTGTTCTGAAATTATTTTTCATCACAATACTGTTTCCCCAGTGAGGTGCCACTCAATCTGAAAATGATGGATAATATGTAGCCAAAGACCATTTCTATCTACTGCCATGTTTAATCACCAGCCACCCATATAGGTGAAGAGAAAATGAGAGAAGCTCTATGGTTTTTTCTTTTTTTCTGTAGGAGCCACAAATAGCAGAAAACCAACTGCCTTCAGTCTTAAAAATTGAGGGAAAGTTCCCAAAGGCAAGCCATGGAGTGGCTGCAGGACTGACCACACTGCTGACAAGCAAGAGACAAACCAGCCTGTAATGGTACGTTCCCGGCAGACTTATCCTCCATTTTTTGAACCCATCACGGTACCTGCCCACACCAGCAGTTGCTAACCTCAAGTATGAGGACTGGGTTTTGCTCTCTCTCTTTTTTTTTTTTTTTTTTTTTATGATCCTCTCGAACACTGATAAACTTCATTCAATCTTCTGCAATCTGAACAGAGTGTGAAATCCTACATTGCTACACAGTGGAAAGGCAACAGCGCTATCTTGTAATGTACTTATTTGTCTCCGTGAGGGATTGCTGCCAAACTTCTGTGAATAGACTTTTTTTGGCCGCCCTTCCTTAAATGAGCAAAAATGCTGAAAATTTATTCCCACAAACCCCAAAACTTCTTTCTGGCATTTCATGACATTAAAACACACATACAAATATGTATATACACGTGCAAAACTGCCAGGATTAAAACAGCTTTTTCGCAACCACAGCATCTTCTTTCCCAAAGCCTCAGAAAATGCTTGAAGGTATTGTAAGTTATCAGTTTACTCAGACCTTTGGGATTTTTTATATATCTGTAACTTTAAAATCACATCCATTCAGACAGACAAAACCAGACCTGAAAAATATGATGTATATCCTGTGCAGCTATATTAAGACTATTTCTGAGATGGAGGAAAAAGAAGAGGGGAGAATAGTTAAGTCCAACATTTAAGAAGTAGGTAATAGTTCACATTCCGTAGCTGGAGTAGGGTTTTTTTTTATTATTATTAGAAGAAAAGCAAATAAAAATGACTGAATGAATGTTCCTTGCATCTTTATAAATCTGATGTTCTCCAAAGAAGGCCAGGCAATTGCTTGGAATGTGTGCATATGAGTAAGTGTGTGTGTGCGTATTATATCTATTTCTTATGTACAGGACATATTTCCAGCAGCGGCAGGTAGTAAAACTGATGAGTACAAGATGGGAAAAGCCTTTGGTGATGAATGATCAAATTTTCAGAAACATCTCACCTCATTTGATTTGTTCATAAAATCCATTACCAGAATAAATAGTATTTTCCTACCTCAGGCATTCTGCAGTTCTTGGTCACAGGATGGTGGTTTTCTGCAGTATCTGAAGTTGGAGGTTTGTTGTTTGTTGTCTTTTGTTAAATAGTATGTCATCTGAAAAAATACCCACATTTTTTCTGAAAGAACATTGGGAAGTTGACAGCATCATCAAATAGTCAGCAGTAGTGTATAGGTAAGGAATTTATATGAAGAACTTCCTAGCTAGAGTGATCTATTTAATAGCCAGGGTTGGGAGAAGGAGGGCAAAAGAGCCAAAGAAATGATTGTGCTGATATAAACATTTCTCCTGTCATTTTTCTTTCTCTGAAAACAAGAGCTTCTTGAATAGCCTGTGCTGTCCATTTTGATCAGCTTTGGTGGGGCTGAGATGGAAGCTTGGACTCACACCAAGGAAAAGTCTCTGTGGCTCACAGAGTCAGAACCAATGTGCGGTTTTCTGCAAATACTGCTTTGCAGTTTAATTCCAGAAAGTACTGTCTACTGCTACTACTGTTATTGGCTACTCCTTTTTAAATAGTCTTCATCCCTTGTGAAGCAGTAAAGAAAATGTATTTTTATTCTCTTAACTGGCCTCCAGTGGAAGGTGCTTTTGAGAGTCCACCTTCCTGCACAGGCTTGTATGGCAGTTGGTGAGGTTTTCTGTCCTTAAATACAGCACATTACTGAATTGCAGCAGCACTTCTTGGTTCCTGAGCCTGGGGGTATCTTTTCTTAGGATGAAGCCCAAGCGCATACTAACTTCTGCAGGGGAAACCCAGGCCCAGTGAGAGCTGCAGTGTACACCATGATCCCCCAGATTCTGTGATACATATCTCAGCAGGTAATGTAAAAGCAGCTATAGCGACCTGTATATTTCATTAATTATGATGCATTAACAATTAGGCTCCAGAGACTCACAAATAGTTAAGCTTATCAGTATATGGAAAACTTTAAAATGTTGGCAGCCTCTATCCAGGGCCACAAATACAGTTTTTATGACATTCTAGTAGGGAAGTTCCTGTTGCTGTTAGACCACTCAGGTGCTGAGGCTTCTCATTCTGTCTTGGCAAAGTTAGCAATTAGCAACCTGGACAGTGCTCTGTCACGTGAATTTCTGTGCAACACAACAACTGGTGCAAATGCGTTCCTGCAAAATCTTCAGAAACGTGTGCTTGTTTTTGTCTCCTTCCGCAGGGCCAACAGGACAAGGGCAAGTCACGGCCGCTTGTTGTCCAAGGAGACTCTGACATGCTCTCTGCTGTGCTGTGGTCCAGATGAAATAGCATCCTGGCTGACACTTCGAGTCATTGTGGAGTTCAGATTGCTCTCTACCGTCCAAGATTGTGCCGGGGTGGTGGGCAGGGGCCAGCCTCTGCCTCTTCCCCATGGGAATTTTTGGCAAACGTGGCCTTTGCGGAGATACTGTGTCCTATGTCTTGCCCAGACCGGGCAATCCTCTTTGCTTAGCAAAATCTCATTGTGGCCCCATTCTCCAAGCAGGCTCTGACTGAGTGTTCTGCTGCTGGTACCGAGCACCCTCTGCTCCCTTGACAAGGATGAATTAGCCCTCCCAGTTTTTGATGGTCGACACCTCTGCCTTACGTATATGACAAATTCTTCTGCAGTTTCACAGTCTCTTCATATTCTCAGCTGCTTTAAAACAAAACTTCCTTCTGTTTGTTTTCCTATTTGCGGCAAAGCATAGTTCTAAACCTTTTCCAGTTACTCATGGTTTCCAGAGAGTTTAAACTCTGTTGTGGGTTTTACTGCTTCACTATCTTAGATACTTGCTTAATTCTTCTGATGGCTAGAAGCACATGCTGTGTGGTAGTTACTCAGACAGGGAGTCTGAAAGAGGTTAAAAGTGCACGTTAAAAATACAGTTTTCCACAGGTCTCATTGGGAAAAATGCTATTGAACTCTTGTTGGCTATTTGGGCTTTTTATGTGTAGTTCTGCTTAGAACGCCATCAAGGAAGTGATTCAAGGATGAAATTTTAGGTCATGAAAGATGGAAAGGCTGAGAAGTCTGAAAAAATAAAATCCTTTGTGTTTTAAGAGAGCAGCACGGCCCTTGCACCGGGCTGGTGGTAATACACGTTTCCTCCCGCCGCTCCCATCAAGGTACTGAATTTGAAGGAGCTGCGTACTGCTCAGAGGGCCTCGTGCCATGGGTTGGTTAAGCCCTCTCCTCCGTAGTGAGGGTACTGGGGAGGGCTGGTCAGGCAGGACTGGCCTGCAGGATCAAGTTGTTCAGTAGCCTGAACTGCCAGGTTTATTTGGAGGAGGCAGCAGCAAAGCCCTCGAACGAATCCTGTTCCTGCAGCTTCTCAGGCTTGGCGCAGGGTGCGTCTTCTGGCTCGATCCCACATATTGCTCATAGGTGACAGGCAAAGGTACATGCCAGGAAGGCTGAACTTTGCCACCGATATTCTATCGTTGTGCTGTTGGTGAGGTTAAAAATAATTAGCTGCAGTCTCTGCCATCTGTGTTAAATATTTTAAATTTTATTGCGAGTGGGTCGACTTGGAGTATTTGGACACCAGGCTCTCCATCCTGAAGGAGCTGAACTTCCCTCTCCACTTGTCCCCCTTTCTCAACTTATTTTTTGGCAGTAGCTTGCAGAAAACACATCTGCTACCCTTGGCAACTAAAGGCACCTTCGTTTTCAGATAGATTCTGTGTAAATACCAAACAAAACATATATTATAGATGCTTGGCTTGAATCTAGTATAAAATTTGCCTTCTAAGCTACCTTTTTCTCCTCTAGTTTATGCAGATGCCAGGGTGTTTCTGCAACTATGTACATGCTATTTTCATATCTAATTGGGGTCTAGTGGCCACCATCCCGCTGCCCCTGCTTCTAAGGGCACAGCCCGCAAAATGCAATCTGGAGTGAGCACCGCTGCTGTTTGCCAAAGAAACAGAAGGGAATAGACCCCGTTTCACCTGAACCTCTGTGGAGCTGCGTCAGGCCGTGAGTGTGCTTCCCCCTTCAGCAATCGTGATGGGCACACTGAGCAAGTAATTGCCATGAGTCACTCTCCTTTGGGTTTTGGTCTGCCTGTAAGCAAGCTGGGACTTTATCGGGCAACCCCAGCATCCGTCTGAAGGATTCTTTGTCTGCAGGGCTGCTGGGCGCCCGTCCGGCTGGCTGGAGACAGAGGTTACATGGTATGTTTCTCTCCTTTGAGTGGACTTTCTAGAATCCTTTTTCTGGGATAAATATTTGGGTTTGCAGTTTTGAAAATTGCTTACCACAAATATTTGCCTAAAATTTGCTGGTGCAGGGAATGTTTCTTCAGTAAACACATTTGCCAGCATGTTTTCACTTAGTAAACACCACAGAGGTGTGAACACAGTCAAAGGGAATTGATTTTTAATATAAAATAATTTGGAGAAGGCTGGAATCAGCTTTTTGTCTTATATTTTGGGGAACGTTCTTCAGTCCAAACCCTGAGACGCTCAGTGCAAGTCTGTATGTTTTGGAAGGGGGGTGAAAAGAGGAGCATGCTTTTAGAGCAGAAGATGCAGCGACGTGTGCCCCAGTTTGGAGGGAGCTGGTGGCGTACCTGTGAGCAGTATGAACCAGTCCATTTATCCTGGCTGGGCATGAATGATGAATCGTAGCATTGTGAGGGTCCTTACAGCGGTCCTTGTGACAATTCCTTTTTTTTTGGGGGGGGGAGGGGGGCAGGGGGGGAATGGGAGCTCTTGCTGCATTGAGCCCTGGCTGGAGGGTGGTGGTCAGTGGGGTTGAGCACTGAAGAACTGGTGGGACTCAGCCTGTTCTTGCAGTGACATGGTCCAGGCAAGTTGGGAAGGCTGAGCAAGGAGAGGCCTGGTCTCCTACCTGGTGGGGTGGCAGCCCCTGGCCAGGCTAGCAAGAGCAACGGCTCATGTTTTCGGCTGCCTCCTTGGCGTCCTTCCCGCCCCCACCCCACTTGGGGTCCTCTCCCATTTGGTAGCAGGGCACCTTATCCTATGAATGGTTTTCCATTGCAGGTTCTCCTGCCCTCCTCGGTGGGAGAAGTGCTGCACCGCTGTTGGTCCTCTGAGGTGGTTTAACTTTGGGAGGAGACAACAGGCTGTGGTGATGTCTGCTCCCCATCTCTCGAGCTGGGGTCCACCCGTGGCAGGGCAGACCATCTTGCTGTGCCCTAGCGTGGGGGCTTCGCCTGGCCTTGGACTGGTGAGAGGAAAGTTTTCCTGGGGTGCTGGTGCATGCAGTGTCGGCAAGCTGTACCAAGGACGTGGCTTGATTGTTACGGATTCCCACTCCAGTTTTAAAGCTAATTTGCAAGCTCTAGAGAAGCGATAGCTTGGCAGAGGGGAGATGTCATTATTCTTATTAGCACCAGTAGTTTTAGACAAAATCCTCTGTCCTCATTCCCCCTGGGAGTTTGCTGATTTTCAATCAAGAAACCCTGCGACCCAAGTTGGGCAAAATGTTTATTTCTGGGCAGGGGAACATCCTCTCTGAATGACATGGCTAGGAACACAAGCAAGAAATCTTGTTTTCATTGCAGAGCTCTCTGAAGCTTGTCAGGGCTGCTGAAGATAATCAAACCTCCATTTTATTAAAGATCCTTTTCTTCATCAGTATTTTGTCCACTGGCAAAGTGGGAGGCTCAGTCACTGGTGCCAGAGCAGACTGAGGGCTCATAGAGAAGCTAATTATATTTTTCTTTTTTTTTTCTTTTCTTCTTTCATTGCAGAAAGACAGAATAGTTGTGAATAAATTGGGAAAGGGGAGGGTGAGGAGAACGGAGAGTTCATTAATATTCATATTTAGCCACAAGTACACAGAAAAGGTGACAAGGAGCTGGCTCCCTGGAAACCTATGCACCTTGGCAGTAGATGGAAAAGTGCATTTAATTATAGCTACCTTTAGCTCAGCACCTAATGAGCATGTTTGAAAGCATGCAGGGTTGCTGTATACGAGAGGAAGATCCAAGACTCAAACAGAAAATGAAAACCTTCCCTCTTTCTTCCCTGCTCTGCTGAATTCAAAATAATTCTGCCAAGGCCCAGGAGACCAACTGGAATTTTATTCTTGATTTCCCGGTGATTATCAGAGAAATCCATCCAGCGCCAAAAAAAAAAAAAAAAAAAAAAAAATCAAATAGGATGGTCAGTAGGGGGGAACAAGCACATTTTAATGGGGAGTAAAAGAATGGAGACTTATTCCATTCTCACTTTGCCTAGTGAGCACTGCTAGGGTCTTGAGGTCTCTCTCTTCTTTTTTGTCTCTCTCATTTCCCACTGAGTTATCTATTCTTTGATAGCTTTTAGTATTTTTTTTCTTCTTTATTTTATTTTTGGAGAGACTGCTATCTGTGGATCTTACTGCCTTGTAGCTAGGGAAGAGATAAGCCAAGGAGATTTCTTTCACACACATTTCTTAGGATTGCTTTAGCATGTTGGTTCCCACAGCAACTTTAAAACTGTAGAGCTATACCCTCTTCTGTAACACACAAGCACAGGCAGAGATTTGAATCTAGTGGAGATGCTCCATATTAATTTATGTGAGTTTAGGGGAAAGCAGAATGTGGTCTATACTTGGCCTTTCATCTACTAAACTTTGCCTTGCTGAAATATGTCTTGAACAAAACATTTGAAGCTGCTTTTAACCTTACAGCAAGGAACTGACGTTTGTAGCACAAGCCCAGCAGAAATTATTTTCATTTTGGTGGCCAAGGTAGGAAAGTGAGTCTCCTAAATTATTTTTAAGACATGCTGAAATTTTTCTCTCACACAGTCCAGCCACGAGCTGTAGACAATGACCTAACAGAGGATTGCACTTATTTTTAAGGGGAAGCTTCTTCCAACGTGACCAAACCTTAAAAGATTTGGCAAATGAAATGCCGTGTTGACACGGGGGCACATCACCGCTCTGTGGTTACGGGGCTGTTTCTCAACTTCATTGCTGCTGAGGGCAGATGGGGCAAGTCTGAGTGTCAGTGATGCTGCCAGGTCATTTACACCCTGACCTGCAAAAGCGTGGTCAGCCATAGCTCATCCTGTGAGGTGTGCCCAGTTTGCAGTGCAGGAGGAAGGAGCTGCTGAGGAAGAGCCACTCGTGCAGCTGGGAGCCCAGAGGTGAACCCATGTAGGCTGGCAGATGGAGGGCAGCTGGCATGGGCACCAAGCTATGAAATGATGGCCACAACCTGGCCCTGAATCTCTGAAGTTTAGGCCAGCTGTTTCTCAGCTTCTACTTTTTTTTTTTTTTTTTCTCCTTCTTTTTGAGAAAGCACCATGCTTGCTTCTTTCCTGGCCCTGTCCTCGGATGAATTTGGTAAACCTTGGGAGAAACAGAAAATCATACAGGTTTCCATTTGGTCTCTCTCCTTTTTGGGTCTTTGTTTGGAGAGACCTTGCTAACAGTTTATGTTGCTTAAATATCCCTGTGCTCCTAGCAGACAGGTAGCACTGGCGCTTGATGAGATTCTTGACATAAATCTCTTACGGACACACAACAGTTACCACACCACATGTTTTCTCCCTCCTGCTTCTCTGGCATGCATTTAGTGATTTGTTGGTTTGCAGGAAGTACTCTTAGTTTCAGAACCCATCTATGTATTTTATTTCTTCTTTCTTTACCTGGGGATGTTTTGTTCTGCTCCTGTTCTTTTTGAATTCTTATTCCTTTACTAGCAACATTACCATCTATTTTTGGGTGGTTTAGAACAGGACAGATAAAAAGGTACAAATATTGTTCCCTGGCAAATAAGCAAGCTTAGGTATGCCTCAAACACATTTTAAAACATTTTAAACCCTCATTCACAGGCAATTTATGTAGCTGACTACTGGGTAAACATAAATCCCTAAATCCTTCTTTTCCTTTATTTTGATCAGCATTGCTTTGTCTTTCTTCTGCTTTTCTTGTCAGCTTATTTCTAAAGGGCAGTAGGTACCAACATGCTTTCAAAAATGTTGTTATTTTGCTTTATAAGACACCTGCAAACCACAGCAAAATTTTACCTCAGTTGTCGCTTGTATTTTGAATGAAAATAGTCTTTAATTATGATCAGGAAGGAAGCCTTCTATGTGTGTCTGTCTTTAAAGGCACGATAGATACGTATGGTTGGATGCTACTGCCGCTGTGCTATCTTCTGTTTGTTAGTCTAGCCCCTTACTAAGCTGTCAGCCGAGCAGAGGAGATGCAGAGTGACAGGCATTTCTGAGTAGGCTTTGGGTTATGCCAGAATCCCAAAGTGAGTCATGAGGAATGACAGACATCCACAATTTTTTACCTACATGTGGAGCTTGAAAAGCTGCAAGATGCCTTTCTTTGGGAAAAATAACTGCTACTCCGAGAGCTGTGGTTCCGGCACTGTGGGTCCTGTCAGTGTTGCGGGAAAAGAGATACTGTTGTGCAGGCTGGAAATGGACAGCCCAGTTAGGAGAGAGTTGTGGGAATATTTCCTTTGACTTCTTGGTCTTTCATGTCTAACTGTCATGGCCATTGTGACACCTTGCGATGCACAGCGTGCATCGCTTCAGTTTGCTTGGTGTCGTGGTTTGGGAATGAGGAGGGATGTCCTTTGCCTGCTGTCTGGCTTGTCAGTAAATGTCGTCTGAGGAAGTGTGGGGAAAGGGAAAAATACAGAGTCTGTGCCAATCTGAGTGGTTTTTTTTCTACCCTCTTTTTGTTTAAAACTGTGGGAAAATTTAGAATTTTCAATAATGCCCAGAATCAGGTGAAGCAATTGAGCCACAGGAGCAACTTTAACTCTGAAAGGCTGTCGTTGCACTTTAGTACAGGCACCTGAGGAACCTCTATGCTTCCTACAGCCAGCATTGTCTCATTCCACCAAATCTTCCCTCAGAAAATGTCCTCCTTCAAAGAGCCAAGGTGCTGCAAAATGGGAGTCCTTCACCTTGCCCTGCCATAGCAAATCTTGCCTGCCCCTTGGGAAAAAGGGAGTCAATGAATTAGCAGGTCTCTCAAGGCACTTCAGCAATATTTCCAATCAAAACAGTTCGGTTGTCAATGAAATACACATAGGAAATACTTCGTCTTTTTGGCTTTCAGTGAAGTATGTGGCAAAAATATTTTGGGGTTTGAATTTTTATTATTTTCCCCTTGAAGATGCACCAGTTTTGTGGGGGAAGAAATAGGCTTAGCTCTATTGGAGATACTGTTTTCTGTCAAGAAACCAGTTCATCTTAATGGAAAAATTTTAATCAAGTGTGGAAAGAAGCACTTTTCTAGGCAGTGATCCTGTCACCTGTAGAGAAGAGGTCTGGGATCTAGGGTGGTTTTCTTCTGGTTTTGAGCTTTAAAACTTATGTTTTCAAACTCCTCAAGTCAGCCTTGTGGCATGCAGGCATGCACAGCTGGAGCATTATGAAAAATAAATAAAAAAAGTTTTCTAGTAGAATAGCCAGTATTGGTAAAAGTTGCTTCGCCTCCTCCGCTGAGAGGTTCATGACGCCATGCTCCCGTGTGGCAACTGGCATGCACCCACTCTTGCCGTCATTGGTATGACTTCTATGCATTTCCTTTGAAATACAATTCCTTTGTGTCAGCTGTATCTTTATCAGTCAGAGCTGCATGATAAAGCCCTAACACTGACATGATAAAGAGAATTTAGATTGTGGCTACCACCGATACCCGCTGACTGATCCCCAGCCATTGTGTAAGAGCCTGTAGGAGGACGCAGGGAGGTGTCCCTGCAACAGCATAGACGGAGTATCAGATTGCATCAGACATGAGAATAACTGTACGTACAGAATGTATTCAGCCCTCAGGCACATATCCATATGTTTGGATGCTGGTGGGTGTTTTTTAAAGTTACTGTTTTAAAGATATCCACACAGGTGGCTAGCAAGCGTTTGTTAGATGGCATAGCACGAACATTGAAGCAATTTGACTGCTCGTGGGTGAGATATAGAAGGAGAAGCAGTGCTGGGTGCCCAAGCTCTTCTGGATATGGCTATTTGCTTTAAGAAGAAAAGGACTAGCTTTTTGCAGTTAGCTTTGGGGAAGTGCACAGGGCTGTGTGGAGGCCGACAGCAGGCTCTTGTTTCAGAGAAAACAAAAACCTCATCGGGTAGAGGCACTTTAGGAAAAACAAACCCAGTTTTGATGATGTGATTTTTTTATTTTTTTTAACAAACCAAGTTTCATGCCTGGGTGCAAACTGTTATTTTCTTAGTAGTTCAAAGGAAACTAAAAAAGGGCCATAAGATGTGAGGGGAAGGCAGTGTTTTAGTTTTGGGGTTGGTTTTTTTTTTTTTTTGATAATGGAAATATATTTTGAGGCCAGAGTGTAGCATTGTAGAACAACTCTGTAATGAGCAGCAGGACAAAATTGCGCATCCCCAGAGGCTGGGTAGTTGGTTTGCAAAGGCCACAGGCTCACCAGAATGGCACAGTCCTGTACCACTTCCTTATGGGATGATGAGAGTTTTCCTCTGTGGCCAGCCAGCTTCTCTGGGTTTCGTTTCCTCCCTCCATTTCATAGTCATGGGAGCATCCCCTCCAGGAGGACTGATTTGTTGTATGGGCAGTCACTTAGAGGACAGCAGATGTTGCTGGTGTACGTTCAGAAGCAGCTTCACTGAAAAGATTTTGAAGGCAGTTTCAATCCACTGCCTTCTCAAGGTCTAAGTTTGCTCAGTGCAGAGAAAGCAATAAACACCAAATGAAGGTGGGTCACTAATTGTAAAGGAGATTTTGCAGGGACAAATTGTTCTGAGGAACCTTTCCTTCTAAAACAGCAAAAGCAGCCACTGAGCTGATGGAGATCCATCTTTTATTTCCGGACAGTTGCTGAGAATAAAAGGACTGTCAGCAAAAAAGCCCTCTAATTCCTTTCTCACTAGGCCTCTGGTCCAAATGCTGCTGAAGCTGTGTAGAAACCAGAATTTCTTCAGTTCGGCCCATGACTTCTCCATCACATCTCCAGTAAGTACACTCTCATCACAACTTTTTGTTGCATCTATAAGGTTTGTGCTGGTGTTCATTGAGGAAAACAATTCTAAAGTAGGTTTGCTGGCTCATTAGCTGTGAGTCTGTAAGGGCATGAGTGACGTATGAGAGAAGTTAATTAAAAGAGCTATTGCTGCGAGGCGGGAATGAATACCGATGGTCATATAGGGTGGGAGTGGGACTCAGGCAGTATTCATATTGAGTTATAACTGGGATATATAGATGCCTGAGCCAAGTATTAGCAGCAGAACTGCCCATATGCCAAGGGAGTTGTCAGCTGGTGAAGCCGGAAAAACAGAACGGGACCGAGACTTTGACTCAAAACGTCAACAGAAATCCCTCACTGAGCTGACCTGCACCAAGCACATCTGTGCATTGTGAAGGGAGAGCTGTGCAGACAGTAATATTTTAACCTGAAGCTATTTGGAAGTGGGTCTGGCCAGCACTCGGCTGTAAAGACAGCAATTGTCTATCACAATTTACTTCAAATATAATTGAAACTCAAGGAAAATTAATACAGCTAGGCTAATACTACCAAAATGACTGCAAAAAGGTTAAAAAATGCAGAACACTACCCCCCACCCCCCCAAAAAAAACCCAACAAAACAACCCACACCTGGTTTTCTGTTGAAAAGCTGTGGTGCTTCATGTGAAATCTTGGAAATGACCGAGTGATGCTCCAGGTCCTTCACCCTCCAGCTCTCATGGCTGCCATATGGGTGGCTTCTATGCGGGTTGTGCGAGGCAGAGCTGGTGCCCCTTGGGGGAACTCACTATTTCCAAGCTTATGACCTCATGCCATCGAGCTGTAGTGTATGTGGGTGGTCTTTAATAATCATTACTTTATGCAGGCACGCACACGTTCACCTGTGCACATCATGGACTGTGCATCATTTTTCCATCCTGTGTTTTTGGTCATTTTGGGAATACTTTCCCTTCTGGGCTCTGACTCATTCTATTCTTTTGCCATCTCTGAGCGATGTTTACGCTGCGTTATGCTGAGAAGCCCCTTAAATCTTCACATGCACCCTCACGCGCGCATGCAGACAGTCCAGCATTATCAAACTCCATGGTGAGGATGTTCACATTTCTTCTCATTAGCGATGTGCAATGTAAAAGGCTTGCCTCGAGTATCTTGAAGACGGCAGTAATGAAGCTCTGAGGAAATAGTCAGGGGACTGGAGCTAATTAAAATGCAGCAGGGTGTAGAAGTAAAGGTAGCAGCAGCTCGCTATGCCATGTCTCTGGCAATCAGCAGTCCCTAGTTTACCCACACTAATTGACAGGAGACGCAGTGCTACTGAGTGTGCACACAGCCAGCGTTAATGGAGTCAGCACACGCTGCTCTTCCTGCCTGACTTGTCTCATTATCGACCTTGAACTGGCAAAGGTCAGTTGATGGTGCTGCTTTCATCAAGATGACAGGTGTCTGAAGATCTTCTCTTTGTAGTATAATAATTTGGCAGTTGTCTTATCCTGTACGTGAATTAGTGATCTGATCCCGAAGAGATGACGGATAAAAAAGACTGGCTTACTGTGGTGAGGAGCTGAGCTATTGTGCATTTAAAAAAATAACAGGTACTGAAAGTCCTGGAGGAAGGAAAAAAAACTATATTGCATATTTCCCCTTGGAGAATATTGTGCCCGAAGAAGCAAATAGGCAAATTTTCACAAGTGGAAATGCAGTCGGCCCACTGTTAAAAATCGGCAGCTTGTTTGAGTTGATTATGAGCACCAGGTGCACCGCTGGCACTCGGCAAATATCTAATAATAATAATAACAATAGTCAGGGCACCTGACACCTGCAGTAAGCCGAGAGTGACAGTGTTCTTGGGGAGACGTCTCATCCGAAGGCACTGCTGTCTCCAGGAGATGCATCATTATAACATGCTGCACCAGAGCTGCATCTCATGTGCCCTCCTGTTTTTACTCCTCTGTTACAGATGGTCTCAGCAAAGACAGTGGAGACTGACAGAAACAATTCTGCATCCTCCTCTTCAAATCTGCAAAACCATCATTTTTGAGCATTTTTAACAAATGCTTTGACTTTTCCGAGAGATGACCGTCAGCCTCCTGTGTCTTGTGGCTCCTCTGATCAGAAGTGGAGCTTACTGGAGCTTGGGCTTGCATCTCCTTTTCTCTCCCACCTTTACCTGTGCAAGGCATGTGTAAAGATGCTGCATGTTGCCATAATGGCATTTGGCAGCTTGTTTGTGGGTAAAAAATGGGGTAAATTAAGGCCTAGAGCTGAAAGGGATCCATAATCCCCAGTAGTGCCAACAGAAAAGAGCTCGTTGCTGAAGAGCTAAGGGGAAGTCTTGGTGGGGACTGACTTGGCAGTAGTATTAGAGTGCACTTTTCTTGACTAAATTAGGGAGGAAATGTCAAGTCAGTGGAAGCCCAGATATGTAAAGCAGCACCTGCAAAGGAACTCCTTCAAAGAGGTGGGCGCCTCTTCTCCCTCGTCTCAGGGAGGGGGGCTCTGGTCCTGCTGGCCACCTCCTGGGCAGCTCTCATGCCTAGAGCTGCTCTGGCTCCACTGAGGGCAACGGGACATGCTGATCTCCAGCCTGGGGTGCCGTTCCTGAGGAAGGTGGGGTGGCTGCAACCCTGCCAGAGAAGGTGAGGGGAGAGCAAACCGAGCACAGCTTCTCTTTCCTTCACTTGCTGTTTCCCAGGATCTTTTTATAATATCCATCTCTGAAAGCAACCGCTCTTTGCTAGTATAATTACCAGAATATTTCTTCATTTATCTGTGATTACAGGAAACTGAAGCATTGTCTGGGAAACAAAATACTCTGTAACCTGAAAACAATTTATAGCAGCTCTCTTTAGAAAGATGTTTGAAAAAAAATAAATGCCAGGACAAAACATATGTGTGATGTCTCTATGGCTGTAGTCCAGCTATAAAAGTAGAAGAGCAGGAGCTTTTTACCAGGGCAAACCTGAGGTGACTAATAGGATCATCCTTTAAACAGGAAAAATCTTTTTGTTATTGAGCCTTCCCAATCTGACAAGTTTTCTCAGCTGCCTCTGAGGTGACTGCCAAGTGTATGGGATGCTCCTGGTGTCTCATCCTCCCAGTACCTGCACTGGTGCTGCAGAACTCCCCTGGCTTCCCACCAAACCCTGGCATGTGGAGGGGCTGTTTGCCCTCTGCCCTCAGCGCTGCATCCACTCTATTGTGTCAGGATGCGCTCTCCTTCGGGGACACGAGAGCACCTTTTGTGCTGGCTTGTGGAAGCAATTGTAAAATAAAGGTTAAAATAAAAGTGTTGCCTAAGTGCATCGTGAGATCAATAAAATATGCAAGCACAGGCTCCCGCTGTTCAGGGCTTCAACAGTCTCTAACCTAGAGCCAGGAGGCCTGGAGGAACATGTGGGGCTACTCTAAGTGTCAGCTGATAGGAATCCCACATTAATACAACAGGTAGAGCTCACACGTTTGCACCCAGAGGTCTCAGGTTCACGTGCGAGCTGTGAGGGGCCTCTCAGGAGGTACCTGTCTGAAGAAGCAGTGATAAAGGAAAGAAGGTAGTGATAAAGGAAACTCTAGCAATTAAGGTTTTATGCCTGGTTAACTCCTTCCAACACTGGGTCATTTTTTGCTTTGTAGAAGAGGATCTATCCCTTTCTTTCCCCAGCAAGGACGCAATCAATAATAAAAGCGGAGAAAAATGAGGATAGTGACCATTTTTCTCTTGCTGTGGGAAGAGAGATACTCCCATCCAATCCAAAGACAAATGAGATGGATTCATGGATCATTTCTTCTTGAAATGAAAAGCTCAGCTTATGCTGCTGAAATCAATAACATGGTGGGACCGTGCTTTCTCCTTCCTACCAATGGAAAGGGTGGTGAGTAGGGCAATAATATGCATGTGGGAAGTATAACATGACAACTATGACAAATACATTGTTGTGCCTGCCTGTTGAATTGACCTCAGTTCCTGTTAACTCCCAAGTTATCTCTTTTCTTACAGAAAAAAAGAAGAATGAGTAAGAGAAGAAGCACCACACAAGTATCCTAGCTGCTTCTTTGTTGTCCTTAGTGGGAAGGATTGGCTAGGTCTCAAACACTGCGTACCGTGTGAATGGCAGCTTGCAGTATTCCAGAATTAAGGCACTAGAAATTTCTGAGGATGAAAGTATTTGATTTAAAGCAAAGACATCTGGGAATACTGGTGGCTCATAAGAGTGCGTTAAGAATATTTGTGTCAGTGATTTGAAATGTTGTTTTATGCCTTTCCTTTGTCTGTGTACAAGCAGGCAGGGAAGTCAGGACTGAAAAGCAAAGTGGACTCTGATGTGACAGCTTTCCTAAAGGGTGTTGGGTGAGGCGTCCCCAGGGATCTGCTGCCAGTTTGTCTTCTCCGAGGAGGGAGGAACGAGACCTATGAACAGTAAAGCAATTTGTTCAAAAGGAACAAGAGCTTCTGGGATACAGAAATGCAGCAGCTCTCCCACTGAATCAGGTATACACTTCAAGCAGAAACTGATTTTAAGGCTTAGATGAAACTGAATTCCCAGCTGCACTGGGACCTCCCTAGCTGACTTCAGCTGTTCTGATGAGGGACCAGGGGGTGGGTGTGGGGCACGATGCAGACTACCAGCAGGGAGCAGTGGGAGTTGCTTACACAGCCCTGGATGCTCGTTTGTGGGACTCTGAGGTGGGAAGAGAGTCTGGAAAGGATCTGGAGTTGATTGACAAGGAGTTTTCTGGTGACAGAAACAAACACTTGCTTCAGAGGTTGAGACGTGGGGAGTGGGAGGGGGTAGCAGGAGGTGGCAGAGGAAAAGATGTCTTGCTGAGAACACAAATCTCAGAATTTGGAAAGGGAAATGGAGTGCATTTTCTTCCTGTCATCCATCTAGTGTGTTGTATTCATGCCACAAAGACCTGAGCGGGGAGAAGCCTTTTGACTCCTATGTAAGCTCCCGAGGAACCTGGGAGAGTGGACAAAGAGGAAAGGCCTGAAGGGGGTCAGAAAAAAATACCTTTTCTCCTCTTTTCTGGCTTGCAGCTCTCTGGGAAAATTACTTTTCTGTGTCTGGGTAGGGAATACTGGCCACTCTGGCTAAAAGTTTCTCTTGCCCCAGAACAAGTTTCTGGGGTGGATGCAGGAACAGACAGATGCTTCTCTTTAGCCTGTGTTATGTAGAAAGTCTGACCACACGAGCATTCGGGTCCCTTCTGGTTTAAGTACGTTAAGCATTGTCCCTTCAGCTGTTTTAACGGGGAAAAAGGTTAAAGCAACCTTTGTCCCCATCTCCCTTAGTGATCCTGAGATTTTCCCTCTTGTTGTGACCCCTGTGAGCGTTGCCTTTGACTGAGTGCTCTGGGTCACACAGTTTTTGCATAGCGTCCATCTCTTACCAGAGGCAAGGAATTAGTTTCCCTGTTTCTGAGTGCAAATTACATAGAATTATTCCAGATGCAGGCTAAGGCAGGAGGAGTGTCTCAAAACTGGGTTCAGTGGAAAAACAAGGAGAGATCAAAACAATATAAAAGGAGATAAACTGGCATGAAAGCTCCAAGGATTCCTGTAGGAGGCCAGGTGTCTTGAGGGTCTGGTTCAATGGCACTCCCACGTTCATCAGCTTTGTCTCCCAGCAGTTAAGGCCTTTTGTTTTACAACATCTCTTCGTTCCAATTTAGACAATATCAATGAAATATTTTACTCTAAAAGCCTGTTGCTTCTATCTCACGGCTACTCCGGTATGGCCAGATGTGATCTGCCGCTACTGTGCTAGTCATGGCGTTATTAACTGTTAATGTCCAGGAAATTACATTTGTCCAGCTACACTGCCTTGGGATGTGAATCAATCTCTCTTTAGACCAATTCAGAAAGCCAGTTATCCCTACTCCAGAAGGATGATTCTTTTTGCAGCTCTTTCCGATACCATTCCCTAGAAAATTCTTGAGTATGCATGTTGATTTGCACTGATTTGGAGCAGCATGGAGGCTCGTCTGAATTTTCACACTATCCTTCAAAAGAAGTGGCTATGTCTTCACGGTATCCTCTTATGCAAGAAACTCTTTCTTGCCTTTTAGTCATAGCTTAAAAATTCCTGTATCTTCAGAGATTGTTGTCAATATTTCTCAATAATTTAATTAATATTATTTTTGATTCCACAATGGGAAATACCTAAGTCCTGAAAAACAATTTTTTTTCTAATCTGGAAAAAGCTTAGAGAAAAATATGCTGAGAGAAGGACAATGAGCACTGTTCTTATATCTTGCCTGTTTTGGTGTTGACTCCTCTATCAATCATCATCAACACAGCACAGCAGAAATGTTTACCACAGCAGAAAATGATGAACTTAGTGGAAAACTTCTTTCTAAAATTTTATGCCTCGCTTTACTCTGAGATTTTTGTCTGATACGCACATTTTCTATCACATTGCTATGTCATAGGAAAGACAAGGAACGTGTAAGAAAAAAAATAAATAAAAGGAAACAGATGAAGCAACCTGCAATGTGCGCCAGTGGTACTAATGCTGCTTGGGTCTGTGCTTAGCTCCAGGAGTGTCGCTGCTGGTGATCTGCAGCAGTGCAGGTGGTGAGTGAGTGCTCAGCATTTACAGGAACTCCAGGCAAAGCCGTGATGAAGACCAGGCTGCAGCAGGGGAAACATTGGGGAAACACCTTTCCAAGAACTTCGCATGCAGAAACACCATTGAAGTTTTCTCAAAGTGGAGTTGTTTGAGGTCTTTTGTCATCCCTTACGCTTAACCAGAAGGAGAAGACATATTAATGTTAGAAGTTCAGAGAATGGACTTGCCTGACTCCATGCAAACCTGAATTCACATGATGCCAACACAGCTTTGCAAACCCAAAGCATTTAGGTATTCTTATTGTCAGATAAGAATTAGAATGAGAGTTGTTTTCTATTTGCCCATTGCTGCTTAAAAGCTAATAGCAAGAAAGTCATTTTAGCAATTGATTTTTTTATCATTCCTGTACATATGTCTTTTTGTGGTCTGGATTTTCTTCTGTGTTTCACATTTTCATGAGTTTTGGTCTGTTATATAATGGCATAATGAAGCCAAGGAAAAAGGTAATGTTTCTTTTCTGTATGCTGCATTTGAATAAAATTAAGGTCATGACAGAAAGGCAGATAGAGACCTAGGGAATACATAGATCATCTGAAAAGCTTTTAAGAAAACTCATCACCGCAAATATTAGCAGCATGAAAAGTCACTGGATATTTTTATACTGGTCGCTTATTTGTTTTCCAGATTCCAGACTTCTGGTTCTTGTGGCTAGCCTTTGTGCTTATGTCAAAATCTCCTTTGCTTTGGATATGTACGTATAGTGATCCATTTGGGTGATCCAAAGCCAAATGAAGTCAACGGTGGTATTTCCATTAATTTTAATCTGTAAAAGTCTATGTTTATATCATATTCAGTAGTTTGGAATCTGATCTTCTGTATTTGCGATGGAAAAAAAAAAAGTGCTTCCATGCCTTTATCCCATTTATAACTTATGAATCTCTTTTAGTTTTATTAGGTTTTTTTTAAAAAAGGAGCTGTCTGCCTTTTGGTGTAATGTATCTTTTATGAGGAAATCACTGTTACACCTGGGTGCCAAGAAAACTATAAGCATATTTTCTGTGATAAAGGCTTAAAGGAAATAGAATTAAGCATTAAAAGTGAATTGACTGAATTAAATAATTACAACTAGTGTCAAGAATTTTCCCCAGCATACAGCTGGCCCCAGTCTTTGAGATCCAAAGAGCATCATTCAGTTTCAAAATAAGACGGTTTCTGGTTTTGCCCAGTTCTTCCCGTGCTCCATGCTTGCTGCTGGAACTAGATGCAGAAGGATGGAAATACTGAGAACGAAAAAGACACCTCTGGGAAGCACTTCTTGGCCAAGTATGAAGTGCCAGGAAAATGTACTTGTGAGATTACATCCTGGGGGATCTGCACCCTTAATCTATTTAAATTACAGAAGAACGCTGAGACTTTGAGGGAGCTCATTGTGTCTCAGCCTATGAATTTCTCATATTCCCACGGCTACCAATAATCACGTATGCAGGGAGTAGTTTTATTACAACTACAGTCTGATCCGAAGTTCATATCAGGGCTTCGTCATTCATTTGCAAAATAGCAGCCTGAGGCATCCTCCCTGCTTTCCTGTAAGATGCCTGAAATGAATCCCCTTTTCCCATTCAAGAGGGAAAACAGGCAGGGAGGAGGAGGAGATATGGGAGGAGATGTTCGGTTTCTGTCCTTTACCCGGTGGGAAACATTTGTATTTAGAAGTCTGGCTCTTTCCCCTTTTTCTCTGAAGGGGAGCTACCAGGAGGGGAAATGAGAGCTGCTTGTTCAGTCTGGTCTATGTCCTATGGAAATGTGTGACTGGATTAACTCTTCCCAACTCTAAGCAAAGCAGAAAGCCAGGTGCTTTCATTTCTAGACAGTCAGCCTGGCCACAGTTCAGTTCCAACAGAAAGACATCTTCTGCCTTGTCATAAGCGAAATTAATTGCAAAACACTGAGTGTGTTAAAAATATTACAGAGATAGCTCAAAACAGCCCTTATTAAATGGACTACATATTCCAAAATGGCAATCTCTTTGTCATCGTGGCAGACACCAAATGGCCACTTCCTTTAACTAAACCAACACCGGAGAGACCATGGCTTGACCTTTTGGGGTATTCTGGCCTAGCAAAGCTAGGTACAACCTAGCCAGCTATGATGTGACCTTACCTCTGTGGGTTTTAACATGCGCCTGGTTAGACTTTAATTAGTTTCTGTCCACCGGCCGTTCTCTTACAGCAATCAGGAGGAAAAAAGTCACGTCAAGAGCTCATTTCTTGAAGCTCTTTCTGAAATCACTGACCACTGAAGGCAAATTTGTTTCTCCAAAATCCAGTCATAAAGAAGCTGCTATTTAGCATCCAGTTCTGCCATCCTGATCCCTGTGTTATCTTCCTCTGCTGTTGCTAAGCCTTCTCGTTAATTCCTGAGATATATACACTCAATGCAAGTAGTGATGGCAGAGCTAACTTTAAAGAAAAGAAGAGGATTGCAAGTGAAGGAGTGAGACAGACAGGGAGAGAAAAATAGAGAATAAATACAGTTTTGTTGTGGGCGTTGATGCGTGTGTGGTGCAGTCTATTGTGGTAATGAAAACTCGAGGGTCTCACCACTGTGCTTAGACAAGACCCCAGAGACCAGCAGTAACTCTTTAGTGAGGGGTGAACTGTGAGGGGAGCGTCCCTTCCCATTTAATTGTTATTCTCTATATGGCATGGTTTAGGCAGAGAAGCCAAAGAGAACAGGTTTTGCTGGTATAATTTGCTCCAGTGCCCCGGTGGGGGATAACCCAGCCACTTCAGGCAGGTTGGACCCGTGCGGGGCTGAACCCTGAGCTGTTTGGCTCCTGCTTGCCCGGCCTACCTGAAGGCTTCTTGTCTCTGATCTGTCAGGATCCTTGCTGAAAGCTGTTCCTCCTCCTGCTGCTGAAGCGTCGTCACAGAGAGGGATCGTCAGGACATGTCCTGAGGGGAGTGAGATATTGTTGGGGAGGGCCTCAGATTTCAAATTCATTCCTCTGTTATGACTGCAACTTATTTTCTGCAGAAGATTTTGGAAAGTAAATCAGACTTTCCTTTAAAAAGAGTTATTACAAGGCTAAAAGAGTTCCAGCAAGGAAGACAGTAACATCAGTCAGTGAAAAGGGATCCTTACCAGATTCTCAATTACAACCTGTAACTTCACTAAAAGCAACGGAGCAACATAGGCATAAGAAATGAACAGTGCTGTCCATTTAACTTCTGAGGCTGGCAGGAGCTGAGGCAAAGATTTACAGTTGTTGATATAAACTGTCAAGGGTTTGGATTAGGCCCCTTGCTTTTTTCCATTGGGATGCTCAGGGAGCTGGTCATGACTTTCCTATGTTCAGTGATACTTCACCTGAAAAAGACCGGAGATCCAGCCGATGTCATAGCAGCCGTGAGCTGCATGGAGCCAGGCAGAAATTCTGCCCCTTTATCTTAACCTTTATCCATTTTGGGACTTTCCTCTTTGAAGAGGAATATCTAGCTTTTCCGTTTGCTGTATGCTGATAAAGCTATGAATTGACTCCTTTGCTCTGAATTTTCAACAGTTCTGTTCTTTTAAAGATCATCTTTCTTCTTTCCCTTCTGCTCCCACTTCCCCCAAAGTCCCCTGGCCTTGATGGAATAGCATTGGGCATGACCCAGGAAGAAAGGAGCAGTGTTGAAGCGCATGTGTGCTTTGTGGCTTTCCTGTGCTTTCATTTGGCATTGAACTACCCATGCAAGAAGGGAATTAAAATGACATGAACATTTTTTTGGTTTTTTTCTCCTCAAAGTTTCCCTTCCTGAACTCCACATAACAACTTTAGTTTTTTGCTGGAATTACCTCCCTCAGGACAAAGCCTATGGGCCGTATAGGACTGAGCGTTGCAGAACTGCAGCATGCGTTGAAAATCATCCTAGCACACACTTGGGGGCAGTTGTGTTTTTCTGCGATTCAGTCAAGCAGCTCTCTAAACTAGGAATCATTATCTTGGATTCTAATGGCTAACATGATGGCTAACGTGACAATTTGGGTGATAGTTACCTCTTGCGTCCTCGTGTGAGTGCTAGATAGTTACCATACGTGTGTGCCTGCAGGAGCACTTTTTTTTCCCCTCTGGTGTTCGCGTACAGCTGTCAGAGACAGGGAAACAAGTTCATTGTAAAAAAATGTGTAAACAGTTTGAGTGTGGTGAAAGTGCTTATGGTTTTGTATAAGCTGAAAACAGTATCAGCCCATGACTCAGAACAAAAGACCGAATCCTAATTCAAGGCATGTATGTTTGCTAATAGCGAAAACCGAAAATCACCAAAGGAAAAAAATAAATAGAGGACCGAAAGAAGCTCAGAAGAAGCAAAGAGTGCAAAAAATCACCCAAAGGCGGCTTGCCTGCGTACGGCTCACTGTACTGCACAAACCCCACTCCTGCTGTCGCTGGCCCCTCTCGCCTGGCAGTGGCAAGGCTGGGAGCTCGTGTCTGACAGGGTACCCCTGGCTGTCGTGTCCCTCCCTTCCTGGGCACGGCGGTGAACTGCCGGGTGCTGGTTATCTGGGTGCTCTGCCCTCCGCAGCGGTGGTGGTAATGGCAGGGAACTTGATGGGTAGAGGCTCGCTTTAGGCAAGAGCTGATGCAGGCTGCCTGCCTGCAGCCACGTCGGCCGCTGCTTTGTGTGGCGAAGAGCTACCCCGGGTGGGGTAGGAAACGTCCTGCCAGCTGTTCCGATGTTAAATCACACCTCCTCCTACTTTTCTGAATTCAGTGGAGGGGCAGGGGTTATAAACTAGCAAAAAGCATTGGCCCCTTGTGTCTGCGCCTAGTCTGCTCAAGTTAATTCATTTTTTGGCTCATTACATTTTCTGCCCCATTACTAATTGCCTCTTGGGCTCTACTCACTGCCAGGGTTTTCTGACCATCAAAACATTACTAAACAAATGAACTAAATAAAAAGTAAGCCTTCTTCAAGAGCCTTCCCCCAGCCCTCCCCTGTGTTAGTATTCCAACTGCGCCCAACAGGTAGGCGTCTGCACTCATGTTATCTGTATTAATTAGACTGTAATACCCTTGGCACAAGACAAGGACAGGGATGCAAGAGAGTCTCTCCTGCAGCTCTCTGATAATTTATACCAACTGAAAGCCTGCCACACTGTCTTTTTCTAGTGCCACATGTACCAATAAATAAGATTAATTTTTATTAGGCGTTTTCCCTTCCTTCCAACTAATTAGCCCCTTCTCCACAATATCCGAGCCCTATACTGTATTCAGTGAGCATTTTTCAGCAAAATCCTGAGGCAGGAGTACTATTATCCCCAAACAGACTGGCTGTGTCACCCATGGTCATGGGAGAAGTCTCCGATAGAGTGAAACATGAACTCAGGGTTTCCAAGGTCTAGATTAGTGCTCAAACCATGGAACCCTCCAGCCCCGCAACTACCTCTAGTAGTTGTTTACTGCTCCCTGACTTTGCACACTTGTATCTTACGCTGAACGTACCTAAACCCTTCAGGTATAAAACCTAGCAGTTGAAGCAATGTGTCCTCTGTATTGGGTTTCTTATCTTTGCAACATCAGCGTTTCTTAAAATCAGAAGGAACAGGAGGGTAAACATGACTGACTCGAGGGACAAGCTTGCCATGTTTTTCATTACAGCTGATTATGAATATAATCAGTTCAGCAGCAAAAGTACTACAGCGAATTGCTTAACCTTGGGCCTTGCTTGACCAGGCTCTGAAGGCTCCTCATCCCATGTTCATGTTACTGTAACAGCGGGGCAGGTTTCATTATGCAGCCAGTAGTACTATGGCAATAAAAGAAGCACCAGAAGTGGGTTTGTTCATTACTGCCTGAATCCATGTTACCTGCCAAGGGCTGCATCCTACACAGATAAGCATCTTCTCTCAGCAAGATAGTTTAGCACCAGGAGTTGTCCTCTGCTGCTCACCACCCTCCCCTCCTCACGCTCACCCCAGTGGTTTCTGTCTCCTGCAGCCTTTGCTGAGCCATAGCCCTCTTCCTCAGCAGCAACAGCAGCTGGTAGCCTCAGGCACCCCTTTCGTCCCACGTGGCCACCGCTTGCCTCGTGCCTGTTGCGGTGCGAAGGCGAAGATGGAAAGCAGTGCACCTACACCCTGCACTGCACTTTTTGAAGCACCTGCTGTCCCACATCCGGAGTGGGAGTGAGGGACGGCACTGGAGCCCTGTGGTCCCAAGAGCAGAGGACGGGTGGGCAGCCCTCAGCAGGAGGGCAGCATGCACCAGAGCCGGCATGCACCGGAGCCCTGAGGCTCTGTGCGGGACGCCCAAGGTTTAGCCCTCGATGCAGGGCATAGGTTTGTTCAGAGCACAGCTTTTTGTCCCTGCTGTACTGTTACTATTGTGTTTTGAGCCACTTTGGGAACCCTCACTGTTGCCAAGGTCTTTGCTTTGCCACATTCTTCTGGTTAATAGAAATATTTAGCTGAAGCATGAAGGCATTGTATTTCCAAAAGGAAAACACACAGAAAAAGGTCCGATCGTTTTTTTTTTTTTTTTCTTTGGGCCTGATTGTCTCTGCTTGTTTATGGCTGCCACTAATTTGCTCGTTTGCTTGCTGGAAAATAGCTAATTAAAACCCACTTCAGCTAACAAGCTGACTGGGACCATGCAAATGTCACTCTCTGCTGTCTGCTATTTTCGTTTATACTTTACATTATTAGTGTTGTTTTTCCTCCCTCCATATTAATAAATGCAAGGATAGATTTAGTACCCTCTTCACAGGTGTGTGCTTGTACATCAGCACATCATCCCGAGAAAAGTGCTGCTGTTTTACTGCACTTCAGTACTTTGAGTGTTATTACCCCTGACAGTTAATGGTTTCAGACTACACTGCTTGTTAGCACTAGATTCTGAACAGCTTCATCTATCTTTTTGTTTTTACACTGACTGGTCACATTAAGTATATGTGTCTGAGCTATTAGTCCCGTCTGTTCATTGCATGCATTTCATTTGGTGCGTTTTTTCGCTAAAATTAGTATGTATTGTCATCCATATACTTCAACACATCGACTTTTGTTATAATTATGCTGTCATCATTTTGCTTCCACACACTCGCTAATTTATTGTAGCTAAATTAGACCTAATATTAGCAATTTTGCAGCTGTTCCCATAGACCACGTTCAGCCATATATTTGTACATTGTTTGGTAATTGGATTTGAGGGCTCAGGAACGGACGATGGCACTCTTTAGAAACAAGGGAAAGATTTGAGGAAATGGGAGAAAAATCAAAAATACAAGCCCCAGAAGAGGCTTCAGGGGTGAATTTCCAGACCCAGCTTAAAAGGTTTTCACACGGCCAAACGAATCAGAGAGTTAGTGTACCAGATCACAAACTTTCCGAAAGGCATGTTGCATTCAGGCAGGGGATTAGTCATTCCCCCAAATATGCTTTTCATTTCAAGCAAGACTGGACCATGAAAAATCCCTTGGGACTTATGGAGGGTCTTGGGTAATGGATCTTACTGCAGTATATTAGAAATCTCCAGGAAAGGATCCTGGCATCAGGGGAGGCTGCTCTGAGATGATTTCTTTGGACTGAACCATGAGGAGAGAAGAAGGAGGGAAAATGGTTTTGTTTTGGAGTGTAAGCTCTCCATCCTTGCGTGTTGACACCCACCTCTTGTTGCTTATCCAGCCCCGCTTCAGCTGATGTCAATACACGCAGAGTATGAAAGGGATGATTTTTTAAAAATAAGAGAGCAAATGAGGAAGGCAGAATAGAGCTGCACAGCTTTTATGTATCCTTTCTGGGCACAAGCTATTTTACTGTCAAGGGGGGTACAACTCCAGCAAAAGAAATTAGGAGAGCCTGCCATTGAATCTTCTATGGCCTATTTGTAAATAATTTTCTGACATGATAGAAGACAGAATCGTGAGGGAGACTGTTCAGACTGATGCCACAGCTTAATTCCCAATCCAACAGAAGAAGTAGAAGAAACTTAATCACTAAAGAGCATACCCTTAACCAAAATGGAACTAAATTCTCTCTGCTCACGATACATCCACCTGCTTAATAGGAATATTATAACAAGATGCAGTGCTGTTGGCAGATGCACGTGCAAGTTTAAAAATAAGACAGTGAAATTAACAAAAAAAAAAAGGGTATTTGCTCAGCTTTCATCTATAACACAGAGTTCTTTCCAACTCACTACAAGCTGTTGCAGCAGGCTGCATTCTGCTCTGCTTCTCCCTCGGCCAAAGCTTAATTTCTGTTTGGAAAAGAATAGAGCAAAGTGACCTGCCAAAAAGTAAGACAGCATAGGCCAAGTCATGTAAGAATTCAGGGCCTACAAACGTCTTGTGCAGGAAAGGAAAGTGAAGACTAAAAGCCAGGGCATTTAACACATTTTTAAATGATTGCAACTCATACAAAATATTTAAAATAACAAATCCAATTTAAAACAACTCATCCCCCCTCACATAACAATCGCTAATAATCAAATGATTGCCAGATGATATTCTCTTGGCCTGACAAAGCCTTCATTACCCTTCCTCTCTTCCCAAATGCCAGGAAAATATATAAGTAGGCCTTGCAGTAGCCTGAACAGTTACTGGATGCAGCAATAGAGAAGTCGGTCTCTCGGCAGTTGTTTCCAGTAGATGCTGTGACCATGATCAGCACATCCTGCAGGGAACAGGGAAGTATGTGCTTTGCTCGTTTAGTCCATTTAGGGTTTTGGGGGGTTTGTTTGTTTTCATTTCATGGCAAACTTTTCTCTGGCCAGTCTTCTTTTGGACTCCTTGATGTGGAGACCCAACTAGGTCAACCTCTTCTTTGTGGCTGCCGTCAGCACACCTTCCCCTGTTGCATGTCCCTAGTTTTGGTGCCATTTCTCACCCTCTTGTCTTTTCACTCTGCGTGAGATTGCCTCTCAAGCAGAAGGAGATAATGGCTTTTTTAGTGTGTGTGTCCCGTCCCCTCCCCCCGCCTAATTCCCAGTTATGATTAATATTGCTCAGCAGTGTAGAAATATGCATGCAAAGAGCACTCGCGGCACAGAATGGATGTATTATATTATAATATACATTTCAAGGTGAGCATAAAAAGAGGAGGTTTGGCAACATTAAGTCTTAGCTTGCGCATACTCTCTAAGTTCTTGTTTTTACTACTTTACTGTAACATCTTTTCTATCAAGCTGCTAAAGACCTACTAAAGGGTACAAAATGAAGTCATTAGCAGAAACTTGTTTAAGGTCTCCACACACATATGTGCTCTTCAGGTAGCTGGCTGGGCAGTGCTGTGAGGCTCTTACTTGGAAGCTGGAGCAATAAATGTCATGTCAGGGGCCAACTGTCTGTAATCACAGTTAGCAGGTTGAACAGACTTGTGAAAATATTTTCTTTATGTGAAGGGAGACGCTGCACACTTTGCCACAGCACAAGTTGCTAAACCTAATGTAATATGACAAGTCCTTTGGCAGCAAAAGCCACATTTAATAGACGCACTGCCTGTGAAATGGGAAAGAAACAAAAGCAGTTTTCTGCAAAAATGTCATCCTCCTCTCTTCTGCAGTATCTCTCACCTTGTCCTTCTCCCACGCCCTTTGTTTTCCAGGTGACATCAGCCACACGGTGTAGTCTCCTTCCACATCACCCCCAGCTGTCTTCTCCTTCAGTTGCCCTGGGACCTGGCCTTTCCCTTTCCGCAGCCTTTATAGTGATGCCCACCTTAATACGCCATCCTTGCGCCTAGAAATGCAGCTGGTGAGGGGTGCCTTGCTCCGCTGGGAGGAAACCTGGGCATGGAGGGGCACCTGGAACACCCCAGCAGCTCCCCAGGGCCGCAGCAGCAGGGAACCCCTGCCACCCCGCAAAGGGCCACGGGCAGGGTACATCTCCCACGCACCATTTTCTGTGGCAGCCTCATGTTACAAACAAAGTGCCTGTAGCACTTTGTGCAGCTGGTGGTGAGATTCAGGGAACTTCAGGGGACTGCCGTGAGACAGGCAGGAGTCTGGTTGTCCTCTTGCTTTGCCAGTGGCACCACTGGCCGGCCAGGTGGGGCCAGCCTCTGTGTCCCACCACCATCTTGGCAGGTATGTAACAGCGTAGACTCTGCTGCTGCAAGTGTGTCTCTGGCTTCTCATCATAGGTGACCTGAATAGAAAGGGCGTCATACCCGAGTCTCCCCTGTCCGGTGTTCAACCACAGCAGTGTCCTCTCCCCGCCTTGCACAGCACTGAATGCCAACGCTGCTTTGCAGGCATAACGAGGATTCCCTGCCAACTGGCCTGCAAGATGGCATCCTTAAGTCAAAGGCAAAAAGGTGAACCAACGCTGTTTGTCTTGTGCAAACAAGAGCAGTGTGCGTATGTACCCTTAGACCCTTGCTGACGCTTTTCAATCTCGTCCTCCACGGCTCTGTCTGGTGGAGGAGGGTTGTGGAACGCAGCCTGAGTCACACCTCTCTGCTTGCAGCCACGTGACAGTGTTTTGCACTCGCTTTGCACTGATGTAAATGATTACATGAGGTGTGAAGCAGTGGAGAATCAGGGCTTCTTACAAGATGGCGAATAATTAATGATGGTGTGCAATGCAAATGCAATAGCAGTAACACTGAAATCAAGACTTTTACTTGTGAAACAGTTGTTCTGTCACTGAACTAACAAACCACCAGTTTAAAAAGAAGATGCCCATAGAAATGTTTCCGGCAGCACCCAGGGTAGTTTTCTGTAGTGGCTTTGCACAGAATCCAAAGTCAATCTTTTGAGCCAGAACATGTTCAGTACTGAGACATGTTCAGGGAAAAATAAAAGGAGCCCATCAAGAAATGGGGTTCTGAGATTTCCCCTTCCTAAGAATGATTGTTGAGCTTCGTGACAACTATACTTGAGAGCCTATAGGGAAGTACAGTGCTGGTCCACCTGCCATCCAGTTTTCCCTGTCTCTGCAGGACTTCTCTTCCCCTTGGCAAGATGCTTTTTCAGCTCAAAGGGGACAGACACGGGGACTCACAGTAATTTTCTGATCTTTTTCCGTTGAATGCCCACGGATGAGATCTTAAAGAAAAGCAACAAAGAAACAAGAATAAGTGAAGCATTTTAAAGCTACTGCTCCCTTTCACAGTTCTTTTCAGCAATTTGGCTTCTTAGTAAGATGATGCCATTAGGAGGATAGGAACAAAGCATGTGTGAGGGTGTATGAAGGGAGAGAGGTCAAGAAATACACTGCAGCAGGATTCCAGGATCACATTTCTTATTGTTGACTTATTCCCCAACATGTTACTCCACACGAAAGGATGCAGTGGCAGTGATTGGAAAAGCAAGTGTAGCATCCCTTGAACTGCGGAGCGTTTCTAAGTTGCATTGAGTGTGACGGATAGATGAGCTGATTTAGTGGTGAGGGTATATATGCTTCATTTCTTTACAGCTGTAGCAGGAAAAAGCAAGGGATAAGTTAGAACACACTCCAGGCACAAGCATTATAGATGAGAAAAGTAACGGATTGGTACTTGAAGTAACAGTGTTTGTTCGACTTAAGAGAATGATTTAAGTATACCAAGGAATAAAATAGCAAGCAATGTACATTTTCCCCCAAGTTTTATCTGAGGTCAGCCTTTGCTGTCTTTGTTTTAAAATCAGGGTGCAGACCTTTCTGGCTTCCACTTTTCTCTCCAGGTGTTCATCAGACTCCCAGATTCATTTCAGTTAGGATCACAGCATATTGGTCCCCCACTGCCTTGCAGCTGTGCCACCATCTATAGTTGATTTGAAGGCCAGTGGTCTACAGAGTTTGACACTGACACAGGGCAAGGTGGGTATCAAGATCTCTGTCAGCCGTCCCCCTGGAGTCTCAGTACATCAGTGAAAGCTGAAGCTAGGAAGTACGGGAAGAAATAAGTTAAGTTTGAGCTGATTCATATTTAAATCACATCAGCTTGCTTCATAGCATTATTTTCACCATCATGGCTTCTTAAGCAGCATTGAAACCTGTTCTCTTAGCCCACAGCTGCACGTTGGAAATGCCATTTTCCAAGTTGCTTTCAATGTACTTACAGATTTACAGCCTGTGCTGCAGAGGAAGTACTTTTTGCTGACCCTGCTTTGCTTCTTAAAGCTCAGGTGGACCCTGAAAATATTTCATGTGCTGCACTGGCTAAAGCAATAGCACTAATGTTGCCATCCTAATATTTTAGAGAGCTGCAACTGTATTGTTTTTACCATAGGAGTGACATTCATTTTGGGTATAAATTCAGCACATAAATGTATAATAAATTGTTTAGTGATATTAGGGCAGTAACTTTTTTTTTTTTTTCTGAACAAACCACCCAAATGACTGAACCAGTGTAGTTAATTAGAATCGATCTCACTTTTTAGCACCAGGAAGTGCATAATGGAAGATAAGATTGATTGTAACATTGGATCACTTCATTTAAAGACTGCTAATAGGCTAAAATGACAGAACCAATCTAAAATTATAATTTCAGAATCAATATAATTTTTATAACGTTGTCAAATCTAAAAAATTAATCTAAATTTATGCTGTGAAACTAGCAAATCCATCCTAGCTATTATAATGAAATGAACCAACATTTTATTATATTACTTCTTTAAATAGAAAAAAGGCTTCTTTATTGGCATGGCATTGCAGCAGGCTAGATAACCAGGCTTTCAGTTTGGGAGGTATCTGCTCATTTCCTGCTTAGGGCAAGAATAGAAATGGATTTCAACTTTCCCTCTTTCCATCATAGACCCATTTTTCCACATTATTAAGCCACCACGAAAATGTGAAAACAGGCTTCATGTCAGAAGAAGAGATCAGGACTGAGAGGAGAGTAGCACTTCAGGAGGGAATTCAAGTTTGCTAACAAAGCTGTAGTAGAAGCATGTGCCTCTTAGTCCGCCATTGCTATCCCTACACTCTCAGAAGACACGTAGGCTCACCTTCTCCAGAAGAAAGAAATATAAGCTACCAATGGTGGTAGCTTAAAGACAAATATTTTCCTTTCCTTACAAATTTATTCTGGGAGTAGGGCCTGACCAAACCCCACATTGCCAATTTTGATAATACCAAGGTTTTTGGTGCATTCTGCTCCTGCAGAAGCCAAAAAAGCTGCTAGTATAGCTTCAACATACATTGATGTTTCTTTGGATGACAAGTGTTCAGGTTGTTCTCTCTTTTTTCCCCCCTGCAATAAATTCTCTGCAGAACTTGTAATGACTTATTTGCTCTAAGTTCATAAACGGTCTTGTATACTGAGCCATGTGGCACTGAGTGGGCAGAAGTTGTCCCCAGGTGCTTCCAGCTGCAGACCTCACCCAGGGCTGTGGATCGTGCCTCTTTCACTTGACGTCCTCAGCAGCAGCAGATCTCTCAGGACTTGTAGCAGCCACATGATAAAGCAGCCCCGACCACTGCAGATCAGGGCTGTTTGCACCCTTGAGTCCCTCCTGGAGCTCCTCATGTCCCTTCTATGGAGAGCTGGAAGTACTACTGGGGAAGACTGGAGCTACAGCTCTCCAATAACCCGTGAGTAATCAGTCAAACCACAACCAGGGCAGCAACTTGCTGTGAATTATCTCTGTGTGCTTTCTGACTGACGTTGATGTGGTTGGCAATCTTTAACTCTTTGCACAGTGCCACCTTAGGACGAGCCTGTTCTTTCCATCAGTGATAGCCCTACACAGCCTTCTTCCCACCCAGGGTAAAGGCCAAGCTAAGGACAGTGTTTCTTTCTGAAAGCACAAATACTGTTGAACTGCACCCAGCACTGGCTGTTGTCACTCAAGATGGCACAGGGGCAAGGGCCCCAGTCTCGCTGAAATCAGAGGAGCCTTGGCATACATGTCAACCAGGCCAGGACTGTGATTCAACAGGCTTGCCTTTAGGAGAGGGAATTAAGATGTGTCCAGAGAAGTTGGTTGGAAGGCCGCCATCGCCACTGCTCCAAAGAAGCTGCAGAAACCCCTTTCTGCAAAAGGGGACTGAGCCTGGAAAAGTAGGGCAGGGCATCCTTGCAGACAAGGTAATTCCCTTGCTTCTGCACGCAAAAGCAGAGGCGATGCCCAGGCAAACCCCATCCGGAATTCATTTTGCAATGATGGGAGGAGAGGCTGAGTGTGTCTGAGTGGGACCTGCATGCAGGAGTTGACCCTGGGATGGCAGTAATTATTGCAGGAAAGAGCGAGAGAACACATGTATGCAGACCCCAAAGAGCACTTTGGAGTGCTTTGTGTTTCTTGGAGGTTTAATGTATTATAATCTGATTCGGCACAAGCCAGTCTGGGAATAAAAGAGAAATGCAGAAAGACTAATGATTTGAAGCGCACGGGGAAGTGGAAAGAAAACAGCCCTTTTAAGTGCATTTTTTCCCTTTTATGCAAGATCTGACTGGGGCCAAGCAGAGAGAGCAAAAAGCTTCTGTGAGTTAACACAAAAGTGAAACAGTACTTTAAAGAGACTTTATTTGCTCCTTAGAGTCTTTTTTTGATTTTTAATATCCCTGAGACTTGTCAGGGAGAAAACAGACAAAGACATTAGATTCTGGGTCTTGAGCAAAGCTCAGAGACTTGAGACCCACAAAATGAAAGAAATTACAGCCTGAAAAAGTTAATGACCTTACCCTAAGTGCTGTGCAACATCAAACAGAAGCAAGCTGGTCCATCCGCTGCGAAAGCCTCTTGCATTGACTGGAGAAGTGCTTTAGGCTGATCCCAGCATACCCCCAAATTTCCAGTTGAATTGTTTCAGCTGGATTGAGAAGGAAAGCGAGTTGGGGAGAAGCCCAACACCAGACCGGAGCTGCCACCTCCATTAATTCCAGCAGGCGGAAGCCGTCCCAGCGGTAAGCACGCACAAATTACATTGACTTTTCCAAACCCACTTTCTTACTGCCTGCCTGGGCCCACAGCCTGTGTCCAGGTCTCCGTGTCCAAACACTGTAAGGGAAAGAGGATATTGAGGGATATCCTGGCTCCACTGCTTGTCACAAAGGATGTGCTTTTGGTTCAGTAGGCTCGTAACTGAAAGTCCTGAAGCCGCTTCAGCTTGCAAGCCAAGAAACCAAGCTTGGTTTTCACTCAGGGTCAGCTTGATTTGATTATTTGAGTCTGTTTTAACTACACAAAAGAAATAATTTCGGCTTCATTGAGTATCTGTCTGCTTTCTGACAGTTTCATGCATTTGTGACACTTGCCCGCCTTCCGCTGGTTTCAACCAGAAGAAAATAATGCTAACAGTAAAGATGCTATAAAAAGTAAAGCCTGAGGTAAATTTTTGCCAAAAGCCAATTAGAGATTTGAAAAACAGATAGATGTTTCAGGCCAACTTGAAGCTTATCAAATTGAGCTTCTGGTGGTTCCAAAAAAGTATAGAGACTGAACCAACTCTGAAACATACAGCAGATGCAGCCAGAGAGATGTGCAACTAGCTGAGACCCTCTGCTGAAAGAGCCTCAAGGTCTGCAAGAAGCCCACAGAACACAGTGGCTGCAATGGGACATAAAGAAAACAGCCATCTCTTTGCAAAGTGGGTCCCCAACTACGGAGAAAGGTGTCGGTATTAGGCAGCACCACAATGTTCATTTGAAAGCAACCAAGGACTGCTGCAGAGTGTTTAAAAGATGGACATCTCTTTTCTGAACCATGTGGAGTTTTCCAGTGGTAACTTCATGAAAAGCAGGCTGCACTACTCCAACCTAGGGACTGCAAAAATGTTGGCTGTCTAAACAGCAAAGGAGTTGATTTGAGTCAAGCATGGGAAAACTTGGGTTTTCATAATCATGAGTGGAATTCATTTGTGATAAAACATAAAAGCAGCTTGTGTTTCTAGGGTAAAAGTCACTAGAACAAGTTGTGAATTTGTCCATATTTATTGCCCGATTTAGGATAAGGAAGTGACTGCCATAAAAAGAATGCATGGGGAATATGTTGGGAGGGTTAGCTATTTTTAAGCCATTGATTTCTGCTGACTGTGAGTCCTATGGCCATTACTTTATCTACAGGACTGCCACCATTCTTCCCAGTGAGGACTCCCACACATATCCTGTTTTTCACATTTCTGCAAGAACATCTGTTTGCGGTTCCTCCAGTGGTTTTTGAAAATACAAAAGTCACTCATGATGGGACTTTCCACCGTGACCTAAAACCTAGGATTGCCCATTCAAGGAGAAGACTGAGTGGCTTTGACCATTCAGAGCACTTGGATGTATCTGCTAAAACTTACACTTCTGAAGGTGGAAACTGAGGTAAGGATAAGGGAGAAATGACCCTTTGCTAATAATGAAAGAAGAGGCAGGATTTTTGAGACATCGTGAAAAATATGCCGTCTTTTCCATCAGATCCACCAGATCCATCAGAAGGAGAAAACATGAAAGGTGATGGTCTACTCCAGCCCACCCATCCTGCTACTAGCAGGATTTGGACTTCTGTTCATGCCGCTGCTGCTCGCTTACAGGTGTGTGTTAGGAATATCAAGAAATTAAGCTGAAGTTTAAAACGCTATCTGTTCTTCTACCTTCCCCGCCCCTCCCCCCCAAAGAAATGCCACTGTTTTCCTTTAAAATGTGAGTGTATATGCATGGGAAGGAGAAAATAGGTTTATCAACAGTTATCAGAAGACAGCAGCAGTCCTCCTCCGTCTTTGTGCCAGTCCATCAACTCTAGCTGGGAAGATGATCCAGGGTTAAAAAGTAACATAGTCCCAAAGTTGTTATTGTGTACAATTGATGTAACCATCACTTCTCTGTTGCATCTGTGGAAGAAAAGAGTTCACCCTGTAGACCACTCACTTGAGAGAAAAAAACCACACTGCATGCTCCTGCATCCAGCAAGGAGTCCATAAGCGTTTGTACCTCCAGTCTGACTGCCAGGCTGAACAATACCAGCAACGTAAGAGCTGGCCCCAGCCCATGCATCTAAATCAGGGGTTCTCAACATCTGCTTTACAGCTATCCTCTGCTGCAAGAGAAGTTGCTTCTGGATGCTATGAAGCCCCTAAACAAGCAAGAGTGTTCATGGCCAGGAGTTTTCTCTTACAAAGCATTTAATTTGGGGGAAAAAATGACTTTTAAAACCTAAAACTTCCTGCATGTGTGTATGTTTTATTTTCAACGTGGATAGAACTTCTCATCCAAACTAGAAAGAGAGCCTCTTTCACCCTGAATAATAGCTTGAGGTGTTCACTCGAAGCAGTGACGTGAGTCTCACTCTTATATATTGGAAATATGTGTCTGAAGTGCCAAGTGGCTGGTTATTTTTAAATGGATATTTCCCCTCCTCTTCTGTGCATTCTAGACAACAGTTCTCCAATTCTGAATATTTTGAAATGGCAGGATAATCTCTAGTTGTCTCAAATGAAAGCTTTTACAAGGCATGGGTTGACTCTGCTGTGGAAGAATCTTCTTTTTTCTGTATTTCTTTTTTTAATCTCAAAATATTTCTGGGGATGGCTAAACCGTTCTCCCACAGCTCTTGTTTTGATAGTTTGAAATCTATTTGTAATCTTCGAAGTGATAACTTGTTTCCCAAGGGCTTTCATTAACCATAAGAATGAAACAAGAACAAGTGGCTGGACATGAAAGCCAGGTGTATTCAATTTAGAAGTAAGGCATATATTTTTAATAGTGGCAGTGACTGGCAGAGACCTTCACCGGTCAAGATGACTTTCTTAAATCTTGATATTGTCTGTCCCAGCCTAAGTATCTAGCAGGAAGATACACTTTATTCAATCTGATATAAGCATAATAACGCAAAACCTCTCTGCTTTGTAACACCCAGAAGAGATGTCTGCATCCCTCAGCCTTGCCTTTGGGGAGGCAGGGTTCCCCACGGCAGGAAAAGGCAGGGATGTACTGCTGATGCCCCGCACTGGTGATCTGTGAATGCAGGGTGTACCTGAGGTTGTGAGGACATGTCTGTGCTGCTTCATGAGCATCTGCTGGGCTGTGTGCTTGCGTGCACGCTAAGTAACAGCACAGCAGCTGCGCACCGCAGGACTAGATGATCGAACACCCACCTTAAAATGTATGCAATGATACAAGTACATGGTTCGTGCTGCCCAGGTAGATGTTGAGCTAATTTTTTCCTCTCCGTGCCTTCTCCTCTGTATGCTACCACTGAAAGCTTCTTATCTGGATGATAGGGAAATGCAAGTAGGACATAAAACCAGGAAGAAAATCCGGGGTTAGTAAGATGATAGCTTTGTCATCTCATCCCATTCATAAATGTGCCAAGGGAAGAGTTAACTTATCCTGAAAATACTGCCAGGGATAGGTACTTGTGGAACCTAGCCCATGTTTAAGAAGGCAGGGGGTAATTAGGGCAGTTGTTTTTTAATTATCACTGAAGTCAGTCCTTGCAAGGCCTCCCAGCCATATCCAGGTTAATGGTCACCAGTGTAGGCTGAGTCAGCAAACCCCTCGTGCTCCCCGTCGGCTGAGGATGTGCTGAACTTCTCTCTGAAGCCAGGATGATTAAAAGAGAAAAGCAATCTACAGCTTTAATCAAGCTCGCAGGAACACACCTTCCAGATTTTGTCAGACGAGGTATTTGTTACCTCCTGTCCTCTGGCATGGTAGCAGTTTAATGAAAGGCTGCATATTTTTCTGTTAGCAGCTCAACCGCTTAATTCTTAAGTTCCTTCAGAGCTCTCAGATGTATGCCATCTGGTCATGGTGACTTGTTGCTCTTTAATTTGTGAATTTGTTCCAGCACTTCCAGTTTTGACACCTCAATCTCTGACAGAGTCTCATCTTCATTACTTGAAAAGAATAGCTCAGAGGGTTGTCTCTCTCTCTTGCATGCATCTTCTTGTAGGTTCAATTTCATTAATACAATTTTAACTTAAAGCAGAAATCTATAGCTTTCCCAAATATGCCACCTCTCCACCTCCTACCCATCGTGCAATATTTTATTGTGCTGTATTTTTATTAAATGAAAACAGATCTGAAAACTACATGGAACCTGTGCAGACAGGTAATGCATACCTTTTCTATCTTATGAAAAGGCCCAAAAGTGAGTTCAATGAAACAGCTATCACATCCACCAAAGGGGTATTATTAGTTGTCAGAAAATAGGGAATTGGACAGACTATTTAAACACATCTAGAATGCCTCTTCATGGCCCAATGTTATTTATTTATGTATATAAATAATATCTATTATTTACGCTCTATTTGCATTTCAGGTTTTCAGGGAGGTTGAGTCCCCATTGTAACATGCACTCTACAAGCACATAGTTAGAGGCAATTCCTCTTCTGAGGAATTTACAAATGGAGAAGACAAAAGGCTAAGAACAGACAACATGCAAAGAAGTTGTCAAAGATGAATGTCTTTATAGTTACATTTTTTATGGATTTTCCTTTTATATACAGTGTCCTTCACCTCCCCTCCCTGGTGTTTCTCCAGATATCTAACCCCACCTAGCCTCACCAGGATTTCCTAATATGTTTTATTTCCATCCTTTCCCCACTGCAGGAAGATGTAACAGCAAAAACCTTGGCAGAAAGATTAGGTTTTAGTTCTGACTGCTCCCCGACATCATTCTTTCTCAGTCAAAAGCTAATTGTCTCTAAATCAGATGCTGCTTCTCCTGCACACCAGCCCATGGCAGCCTTTTTTTCCTCTTCCTGGGATACTGAAACGGTTTTCCAGAGGCATCTTTGCTTGTGGGATTCAGGGCAGGAGGCTCACCTGGCTTGCCACTTTTTTTCTCAGCCACAAAGCATGGGTGTCATGATGACTGCATTGCCCTAGCAGCAGAGGCCACTGCTGAAAAGCCTCCTTTGCCTTCAAACCACGGAGGCGGATAAGAAAAGGCTGCTCTGTGGCCCCTCTCCATACTTTCAAATGGCAGGAAACTTTATTGCAATGTCCTTCACAAACCTCAGAAACGGGCTGGCTGGATGGAGAGATTATGGATGGGCATGGAAAGGGCAGAAACTCAAACCTGCTCTTCGCTTCTTTATTAAATCTGGGAGATGACAGAAGCACGCTCCCCTCCTGACAAAGTCTGAGGGTCTCTAGTGACATTTATGTCACTGGAAAGGCATATAATATGTACACTGTGGTTTAATTTTATCTTAATGAAACAATATACATATAAAACTATCCATTAAATATAAAACAGGGAAGTAATTTGCAAATTTTCCTACGGCATAATAAATTAAGCATGGAGAGCACTAAGGAATGCAATTTGCAGTCATTTATAATGCAGTGTTTTATGTTAATAATTCAAAATCACATGCTATTTGGAGACACTTCTAATTAATGTATTTATGAAATTGTGAACTGTGACTGTTTTGGTTCCATTTAGCTAAACATTTCAACAGAATGCGCTTGCTGTTGTTTTGTGTTTGCTTAATGGCACCAGCAAGCATCAAATGTACAACTGGGGAAAGTTGGAGGTGGTATCTGTTGCAGCTTTTTTTATGGGTATGTGTTTTTGTCTGTGCACTGTATACATGCATGTGATTACACTCCTGATCTCACTGAGGAGAAGAAAGTTCTGCAATAATTTGAGGAGGAAATAAGGAAAGAAAAGTTTTATGGATGAATAATTAATTGCAAGAAAAGTTCAGTACCTTCCTAAAGAATTGCTAAAATATTCAGTACTTTTCACATAGCAGATCCGTATACACTGACATTTCTCCTGGCTGGTTAATTATGACTGATACAGCTCGTAAATTTGTATTCATATTTTTATTTTGATATTATTCAGCTTTTTCATCAGACCAAGTATTTGTCATGCTGCTTCTTCATCAGAACACTATGAACAATGTCATGATTCCCCAGAAAGTTATTCTTTTGAGAGGAGACTTGCAGGGATTTGGGCGTATTTTGAAATTTCAAGTACATTTTAAGAAAACCCCATACATATCAGAATTTGTAGTGAATTATTACACATCAAGGCCCTGATTCTGAAAGTGACTTGAAATGAATGGGCTTCTAGGCATATGCAGAACCAGATGCTAATAGTACTCTGTTGTAGCTCTGCACAGGAAAGTGAAGGGAAAGCTCTTGAAATAATTTTCTACGAACAATCTGTTTCACACAGGAAAGAAAAAAAAAACCAAAAAAACCCAAAAACCCCTAACACCAAAAAAAACCCCCACAAAGAAAAGAAAGAAACCTCAAACTCCTCAAATCCATAGTGAAGAGGTCCAAGACACTATATATGCAGCCCTTCCACTGTCCAAAAGAGTTCTGAGAATTCAGCAGGATGCTAAATCAAAATTGTCATGTCTCCTGGTAATTTCAAAGCTCACTTGCAGATCAGTAACTTCATGTTGAATGTTTTATTTCACTACTGTGTTTTCTGTATTGTAGTGGTTCTTCTTCTTTCTTGGTTGCTTGCCTTTTTGCCCCCCCCTTTTTTTTTTAGTGCTTTTGACAATATGTATATGGGTGGGAAAATATTTTAAAAGTTCTCATGGCCTTCGGCTGTGGTCTTGGAAATTGACCAATGTAATCATTAGACTGAGAATTAAAGCTGGATTTTGACTACTTTGTATGATTTATATTTTAAACAATGTAGGAACTGTTATGATTTAGAGGGCAATATGGGTGTTTAGGACCTAGCTCCCTATTACTTGCCATCATCCGAATTGCTCTATTGAGTTTTTTTATTTCCTTGGTATCAAATAACAAATATTGGCAACACATTAGAATAGCTGAATGATTATCTTTATTAAACTACTTCTTCCTGGAATGAAAAACATGACCATATCTTCTGCATTTCTTCATTTTTTTCCTGTATGAATGCATTGAGAAAATGTCCCATGTATTTATACATTTGTCTGCTTCTATTTCTAGTCCCACACTAAACTGGAATTGCTAGGAATTAGTGAACATAAAGATTGAGATTTAAGTCATATTTTAAGTGAGTTGCTCTATTTGATTGTCCTTTCTTGCAGGATTTTTAGCTAGAATTTGTCTTTCATTGAATGAGATGGATTTGTGGGAGATTCCATAAAAGAGGCTCAAATTTTTGGGTGAAAATTTTTACCCAAGCTATGTTCTTTAAGAATATGTCTTGTTTTAAAATTTTTTATACCTGTCACAGGGACCTAAGGTATTAGAAATGTCTGTGGTGCATCAGTACAGGACGTAAGGTGATGTAGTGTACCAGGAAACATACTGTGAGATAGGGGGCATATAGAATGGGTGTTCTGTGGACTTTGCTAATCAGTTATTATTGGTTTGCCAGCAACCATGGTGGTCTGGATACAATGATCCAGCTTTATTTCGAGCCATATGCTCCCAGGTTTACGTCTGAATCTGAGTTTTATGGTTTGTGCCCATCTCTAAAATTAATTTACAGTAACACAGAAGGAAAGTGCCTTTGCTATTTTGTTTTTGGTTGGTTGTTTTTTTTTTTCTTCCAGCTTGAACAGAACATTTTCACTTTATTGTGAGGCATGGTGGCTGCTTACAGCTTCTGCTTCAGCCCTGTGGTATTTCAGCATTCAAAAGACTATGGAAGGCCTGTTTTAAAAATCCTTTCTCCAGTGGTGGGAAAAAGGCAAAACTTGGAACATGCACACTTTTTGTTTTTCTTTATTTTGGCATGATTTACAGGACTAGATCTACAGATGTCTGTGGTTAAATGCTATTCATTAAAGGTACTGTAAAACAAAGAAAGCCCAAACCACAGACTCTAACTGCTCTGCTCAAAGCAATTTTGCCATTTTTGATGGTAAGCTTGTCTGAAAATTATGGTTTTCTTTTTTAACATACACAGATATAAATCAAAAGTAACCATATAAAAATCAGTTCAGTAACAATTGCTGGGTATGATTAGACACCTATACCTTTTGCAGTTTGTAAATAATGTCATGATGCTTTATCTCACATCTTATTATCAGAGGGTAGGAATCATTGGTGTGCCCAAATCTAGGTACTACAGCACATATCAAATGAGTTAAATTAAGCACCATGTTCTGAAAAGAATAACAAACTCAAGCAGATTTAAGAAGGATGTCTTATGGAACTCCACCACGTGGCATGTGAAGATCATCTTTCAAATGAATGTTAGAGACCTTCAATGTGGATGTAACTATTAAATTGTATTGGTTGATCTGAAAATTCAGCAGAGGAGCTGCCATCCCTTGGTGTTCTAATTATCTTCCAGGATTTTTATTTGGTGATTTATGTAAAATTCATCAATCAGAGTTATTTCTGTAGAAACAGTGCTGTCTTTCTGGGGAGCCCTGTTGCTTTACCTCCTTCTCAATTTGACATGGTTTTCAAAATGGAAGGCTGTTTTTTTTAAAATCTTCAAAGATTTAAGGGCACCGAAGAAAGACAGGAAAACAAAGAGCTCCTTATGAAGGAAGAAATACTATATTTCTATTTCTTTTTAAACAATGTCTGCTAACCCGCATCCTGGGTATAACTGTACCTATGTATCAAACTGTAAATGGATACTAGTTAATTTAAATACGTCATTTCTTTTTTAGATTTCAAACAAAAACTTTACCTGTAAAGTCCCTGTCCCTCCTCTTCCCTCTTGGGCTGTAAGAGGACATGCCTGTCGTCGTTTCCCGTCCTACCCTGTGATTTGGATAGGCAAGATACTCTGGAGGAAGAATAAACATATAGGCATACTCCAGAGATAGAGTATGTGAAAAAAGAGTAAGAAATACTGCAAATCTCATTGACTGGCGCAGAGAACTCTTTGGTGCAGGATGAATCCTGGGAAAGCTCAAGCTTTGGGGCTCTGAACTGACTGGAGAAGGAGCAGAAGGTCTGGGTGTCTTCTGTTGCAGGAGCTCAGAAAAAAAAAGGGAAGAAGTTTAGGGGATTTTGGTACATCACTACCACAAAAGGATAAATTAACCAATCAGTAAAAGGAAATTCAGCACCTGCCACAGTGGCAGCACGATAAGAGGTAAAGGATTTTGCCACAGAGCTTAATCCAGCTCCCACAGATTTCCCTGGGAACTGAATTCAGCCTTTTCAAGTCAGAGCAAAGGAAGTTTTCCAAGCTGTTCGGAATATATTTATTGCCACGAACAAAGCTACTGGGTAAGGCGTAAGCAAACAAACAAAAAAACCCAGATACAGTAATTACCAGCAGTGTACGAAGTTGTCTAGCAGCAGGCAACAACAAAAAAATCCACACGTCCTCTGCCGAGTCGTTAAGCATTCTTCTCAGCAGTGTTTGCGACCCCATTGCATCTGCTTGCCACATACATTGCGCGAAGGCGCTTGACTAGACCAAATGTTTCGGGAAAACGGATTTCAAGTGCTGCATTTCTAATATTCCTGGGCAGAGAAGTCAGGAAATCTGAGAAGGAGTTTTATGGGCCAAATTTTCTGAGATGAATCCCCATGGGCCACACTGAAGATGCCGGGAGGTGGCCTGCGGTTACTCCTGCCAAGGAGCACAGGGAGAACTTAGCAAGACCCCCTTTACAGAGGCCACACCATTTGAAGAGAAAATCTTGAGTTCAATAACATTTTCCACATACCATTTAGCCACCAGTGCACTTGAGAAAATAATATCTTTGAGACCATTAAGCAAACTGAAAAATTGGGGAAAATCACTGAATCGATGACCCACTCTGGATGATGTCCCAAGCTCTTTCCCCCTCACTTGGTTAAACTTAAGTACCTGCTTTTTAAAACATCTCTCTTCCTCTCTCCCGCCTGTGATTTCATGCTGCTTGAGTCTAATTTAGGTGGGTTATGCCAGGAATTAACACCAGTGCTTCCTGACACTTCTGCAACCTGAATTCAAGGGGCAGGGGAAAAGGCTTCTGGCAGCAGTACTCGTTTGGCAGCGCAGAGGGTTAACAGCTGCCGGAGACACAAGTGAGATAATGGAATAATCTTGGGCAATCCTAAAGTACTGGGAGAAACCAGGCTGGACAGAAAAAAAACCCCACAATCAAACCCAAATAACCAACTTTCCTCTCCCCAGGGCATTTACACTGCCAAGCAACTTATTTTACGTCCATCTATGATGCGAGTGTGTTGTGAAATGTAGCTCACTTGCTAAACATTGTTTTGATGTGTTGTTTGGGACACAGGGAAAGAGAAATGGACTGCATTCAATCTCTATTAAAACAGAGAGACGTCTTCTGCAGAATTTATTTTCAGAAGCTTTGCGCTAACTTCATTTTCTTATTAGCTGAAATTGCTAGTGAGACAGTTTTAGCAATGATGCTAAACGCATTCACGGAAAAGATGTGTCTGTCTGTGCTCAATGAATTGCCTACTGTTGTGTCAGCTTGGAGAGAACAGATCTTCACTATGGGATTTGGGGATCTGGGGTTAGGTCCCAGTGATAATTCACGTGGGAAAAATGTTATATCATATGTAATTACAGAAAGGCAAATATATAGGAAGAGAGGAAGAAAGTGTTCAAAAGTTCCAGGAAAAAAGGATTCCATAACCTGCAAAAAAATTTCTGATATTAATATTTGTGATTGTTGAAAATTGAGAACAAAAAAATTGGGAAATTGAGTTTTTTGGGTGTCAAAAGTCCAAAAGAATTATCTTGGAAATGTGCTTTTTGGTCATTTTTTATATCATCATGAAACAAGCTGAGAGATAAATTAAACTGATCCAAAACACACCAGGTCACCAGAAAAGCATGTTTTCTGATCATGGTAGAGTGACGTTGAATAGGGGGAGCATTATGCTCCCACTTTTCCCACAAGGGCCTAATTTTCTGTTTGCGCTACAACTCTCATAACACATCCGTAGGGACACAGTGCCCATGGCAAATCCTCTCCCTGAAGGAGGAGGCTGGGCATGGGCTCCGGGGAGGCAATGTGCCACTGAAAGGCAAGTGGGTTTAAGCTGGAACTGCTACAGAATGAATGGCTTAGGTCAGTTCCGCAATCTGAGGAATTCTGATTTGGAAAAAGTCTGAGCAACAGAAAGTCTTTAATGGTGATATCTGTGACAGGGGGGGAAAAGAAAGAGCAAAAAAAAAAGAAATTTTTTTTCAAAAATAAGAACAAAATAATCTGGAAAAAATTCAGCATTGTGGAAACTGCACTTTTCATGTGAAATTCACTCTGAGGAAGTGGACTAGACGGTCGTTGTAGGTCCCTTCCAACTGAAATATTCTATTCTAAGTGTTACCAAGCCACCACCTTGATAGTCTTCAGGATGTTAAGCCATAACTTCCAGGAACTTGGCAGTGCAGTTTAACTCTCGTGGAGATAGTCCTTTTTCCCCACTTACTCTCCTGTGTGTATTGTATATTGCACAGTTTAAGGGAAGCTGTATCTTTAGAGGAGCACTTGCTTTGAAAGGCTTGAGGAGTATGTGTAGAGAACCTGGGCATCACACAGACTGCACTATTTAGGCTGAAAAAAAGTCCAGAGTTAGATCCTACCTTATCCTGCAGCCTTATCTCTAACAGCTCTGCCTTAGAGGTGAAGTATGAGCTGTAACTAGCAGAGTGAATCGTTACTGGCAGGTCATACAGGTACACACTGTGGATTTCAAGTCAGCCCAGCCTTCTAGGAAGCACCACTTCAGATTGCCCTCAACTCATTTGAAGAGCCTGGGACCAGGTTAATTTGGAGGGCGGGGAAGGTTGTCTTAGCCGTAGCCTACCAGAGAAAAACCTGCCCTGTCTTGTGCTCCCTTTCATAGTGAGCTAAGGGGACAAGAACTGCACGGGATGCTGAGCTGCCTCTAAAGGAAATGTTGGCATTGATCAAGCTGTCACACTGATGTGTATGGAAAGCTGGACATGGGGCTGCCCAGCTGAATTTCTTTACACAAAATACTGCCTTTCAACAACTCCACAATAATACTGGTTTTATGCATGCTTCTGTGTAAACAGAGTGCATAGGACCACAGTCCACATGTGTATCTCTCTGTGCATCCCTGTCTCCAATAACTTTTGCTCATTTCAAGTAGATTTGACATAGGAGTAGAAATTTCTAGATATTTGTAGGTATTCGCCAGTTTGTTTGTTAGATGTGACATATCAAACATGGAGCTACACAAAACATGATAGCTGGACATGATGTGCTGGCTCATTTGCAAGATTACGCTGTTGCTGTTCATTCAGTATTACCCTCACTTTCCCATTCCTTACTGCTTTTAAAAGCGGGATGAAGAGCAGGAGCAGCTGCTGCCAGGAAAGGAAACTGCAGGAGCCGGAGGGACACACATGAGGGAGTGCAAAGACACAGGCTTTCACCGCTAATGACCTTGGCTTCTAGCACACCCCATGATCAGTGTAACTGCTTCCAGAGCTGGAAGACATGGGGGTTCAATCTGTGCATCCCATTTAGGGCTTGGGAAAAGGAAATAAATCTGCCCTGCTTCACAAACTCAGTGAAAAATTGGTGATTTTCTATCTATGGTTACTGCAAGCTTACGAATGAAAAATACTTTCAGGAATTATTTTATTCCTTAAAAAAAGACCTACTGCTCCGTATCTATTAGTGGTACACAGGCCAGTACTTGTTTCGTCTCCCCTTCTGCTCTCTGCGCTTTCACACACTCTTGCAAGTGTTTTGCTATATCGTTACTGATGGAGCGTTGCTCTTGGTTTTACCACTCTGCAGGTGCAGCCCTTTTTCTCATGAGTGATATGGCAGAATGGTTTACCTTGGTGCGGTTTCCTCTCCAACCACCTTCTAGCCAAGAGTAAGACCTGTTTAGGTGAGCGGTGCTGTTTCTGTTAGCTATGTAGTAGCATTAGCAACTGCATGTAAAACTCACTGGCTTCTTTGGAAACCTTACCCAGCAGGTAGAAGATATTGCTAAAAATGCAAAGTTAAAGTAAATAAAATAATTTAAGTCCTCAAGAAGTCCTGTCTGCCCTTCTGTGGTGATGACCTTCGCATAAACTCGGGAAAACTGTTCATAGTCAGTTTTGTTCTTTGGTGCAGCTGCATATGAACTATGTTGGAAAACTACTAAATAGAAAGGACAGGTACCGACACTTCTGCTAACCGTGTTAGTGGGCGACCGCGGTAGTGGCGAGGTGGTGAGGAATCGCGCCCCAGGAATGTCCTCGGGAGCTGCTCATGTCTGAGGCTGGTATGTAAAATTCCACCTGTCATTTCACAGAATGCTCCTTCAGTGTCACATTTTTTCCCTCTCTCCCTGTTTATCTGCTTTTATCTGCTCATGCCACCTTTCCATTTTTCATTATTTCTTTTTTCTGTTTCTCTCCTGCCTATTTTTTTGTTTCCATTTTCACAATGGGGATGAGAACCCAATAACTTCCCATTTGAACACTTTTTTCGTGATGTTTGAATGCACTAGGAATTACAAAAAATAAATGTGTCCATTCTGTGATGCTTTTCATTTGGGTTCTTTCTGCAGTTCCCCAAGGACAATGAACACTAAATGCAGTATGGCCAAACTTAAATATTTAGGTTCATTAAGAGACAATCAGAAACTGCCTATAAAGTTCTTTCCTAATGGAAATATCTCTGGGGGAAGGCTGTTAGGGAATGATGTTTCTTTAATGTGGTAGACACGTAACGTACAAAGTTAAGTACTGAATATATTTGGCCAGTTGACTTCAATAAAGGATAATTCTTGCATGCTATTCTACACTACTGTGTGAATTATCCATTAATATTTAATTGGTTTTGTAGAGGAAATACGTAAAAGCATGAAAGTGATTATCAGTTGACCTCTGCTCCAAGCTGAACTGTGTAGTTTAGAAAACAATGGGGGAAAGAAAGGTCTTTTCCAACTAGACTATGATTGTGAAATAAATAAGGGGCAAGTTTGTGAGCTAAAAGGAAGAGCAAAAACTTTACATACATCATGAAACAGCTATATTTAAAGCTTTTGATAATGTTTTGGCCAAGGCTAGGACTGCTTCCATTTCCATGGCCTGTATAGAGTCATGATGATCACAATTGCCTACACTGCGTGTTTCAGTTTCAATGAAAAAATTAAGGCAAGATATTTTTTCCCATCCTGGATTTTTCTTTCCTCATCATTCCCAATTGACTCACCATTACAAACTTTTATGTACTGTGTTGTTAGGATTTAACCAGCTGCAAAAATGTAGATAGTAACTGTGGTAAAGAGCAACTGCATCTCTCTTGCAAGTGCAGGTGCTCTGCAGTGTTTGCAGGCATGCTCTGGGGCACTGCCCTGCTCAGCCTCGATTTACACACCCTGCTTTCCTTCGGAGGGAAATTCGGGGCATAAGCAGGCAAAGAACCGAGATAGCCTCCAAGAGGTCAGAGGCCAGGTCTGTGCGGAACACAGAGGGTCACACCTGTCCCACAGTGCAGACACAGATACTTAGGTGGAGTATGTTCAGAGTAAGTGCGTTGATGCCAGCTGATCCCAGTAAAGGATGCTGAAATAGCTACATCTTTGTGCCAGTTAAAGAGCTGAACCAGGAGGAGCCATGAACAAGGCATTCTCCTACATGGAGCTCCCTCCTTCTCATCCATAAGTATCTCTGAGGGAAAAAGTGAAAAAAGAACTGAGAAAAAATAAAAAAATCAGCCTTTGCACAATGATGCATAGCCTGGACTACGAGGAAGGTAAGTGAATGAGAGACTGAACTGTGTTTGTTATCCACAGAGTGAAACAAGCCCAGTATCATTTGGTACCTGCTTTGGTGAAGAAAGGTTAGAGCTCATTCACTCTATCTTGTAGCACACTACTCATTTCAACTGTCTCCAGCTGAGGCAAGGCATTTGAGTAATATGAATAGAGGCTTTTATCCTGGGAGCAATTATACGGGGTTTAAAGTAGCTGTAAGGCTCTAATGGCCTTACAAAAAAATTTTGCTCAGTATTCTGCATTATAGCAGCTATTTTATAACAAGAATATTCTATAGGTGCACAAGGTGTAACCTCTTTTTGATACACACACAACTGTTCTCAAGAATTCTTTTAAAATAATATTACATAGGCTTGTTTCAGAGTAAAATCTTTGGCTTCTATTTGATTGTACATATTTTTGTAAAAGACAGTGTTTTTTTTCCCTTACTGTTCTTTTCCTTTGGCTTTAATTTCATTTGCTTTATTCAGACCTTAGGTCAAAGAATTTTTACATTTAATATATGGATCCTGATGGGGGCTCTAAGCACATTTTTGAATCTGGGAATTTAGAAGGGCACCTCTATTTGATATGTGGAGATGTACGCCTGCAAAGTCTCAGCCTGAATCGTTCAAACCTGCAGGCCTTAGGCTTGTGATCACACACGTTTGCTAATTTGTGCATGTACCTATTGTTCCCTTTGATTTCAGAAGCCGAGGGAATTTAATGTCTGAATACGCTGCTCAGGACGGAACTGGAGGAACCCAAGCTTCGCGAATGCTGCCCGTGGTTCACACAAAGTTATCAAATCGTGAAACGCAAATGCCCCGTTCTTTTACTCTCTGTTGTAGGTGTCACCGTAACATAGTGATATCCCTCCCTTTTCTTGTAACAGCATCCTAACCACGCCTTTGAAAGAGCTGAAGTCTTTTAGACCACTGAGTTGTGTCTTTATAACGCCCAAGGAGCAATAGCTCCTGTTTTTCAACCAAAACCAAACCAAATTCCCCCTTGTAATTAAGGTTGAACACACAGTCATTATATCCACCCCTTCCACGTTATAATATTATAATGCACGATGTCGCTGTGTGCTTAATGGTGTTTCCCAAGCACAAATACTAGGATTGCCCAGCTCGTCTTGCCTCAGCGCAGAAAGGCTCGTTTGTAGGCACCTCTCACTGGCTATAACTGCCTTATGCCACGTGGTGCAAAACGGCTTCTGCCAGCAACGCCGCAAGCCTGCTTTGTCTCCTAGAGAAGCATTTTTGTAAGAGGTTTGATAAATTGTCTTGTCACACTTGGATTAAACTATTGATTTACCAACACCCTTTGTATGTTGACCCAAGAAAACACAGTGGATGCTATTTAGAATATTACAAACCCTCTGCCATATGCATGTTGTCTAGCCTACACTTCAACCCTATCACCTTTCAGCAGATTGCTTTAGACAAGAGATCTCATGGGCAGGGAATCTGCAATGCATATAAGCTTACTTGCTCATTTAATACAAGAGAGTCCTAGACACTGACCTTGTCTATAGCTTCCAGCTTGGCAGGGCTGTAACATCACAAAGACCTGCAAATCCCTTTTTAACAAGGCTACCTGAACCCAATGGCCCAGGTCCAAATAGATGAAAACTTGAAGATGTCCAACAGATCAGTTGCCTATACCGTTAAGCAGAAAATTGTCTGACGCTGCACATACTGGTGTCTGCTTACATGGTTCAGTACCAACTCCCGGCATAATAGCATGTCTGTTGTCAGTTCCTAAAACACTATATATATTGTTATTTCAGTAGTGAAGTGAGGAAGGGTATTTTACATGGTAGATATGGAAGTGCAAACGTTTACCCAAGACATCTCACAATCTGGACCAAAAAATATATTCCATCAAAGTGAATTTTGTTTTTAATTTTTTTAAACAGACAGCAGTTTGGCTTTGGGCTGGAGAGCCTAGGAAAAAGTCTCCAGGTAAATGAGACTGAGTCTCTTTATCTGTGTGATTGCACTGTGACATTAAAGGATGAAAAAGTGTGTGAGTTAAGATGCTGTTTGGGGAATGCGTGGGGAAAGGAAGGTGTGGGGCTTCCCATATTCCCTCAAGCTTGTTTCCGTAGCATTTCCATGAGTCTAGCAAAGAACAGAGGGGAACAGGATATGGAAGCACCCATGGTAAGGACTGTGAGCACCTGGGTGCAACGCGGCTTGCTGATTTCCCACAGGAATTTGCTGCTTCACGATAGCATCCTTCTCTTAGCTGAGATCAACATTTCCAGTAGCTTCAGCGTAAGCAGGGCTCGTCCCATTGTAGTTGATATTTCTGGGCTTTTTAATTGTTTTCATAACCATCATACGAGCTGTCTTATGGAAGTGCTATTGTATGGCTAGCATTAGCAAGCAATATCAAACAGAAAAAAAAATATTGAAGACATGCGTTTGGCCCCAGGGGAACAACAGATGATGACTAAGACTAAACTGCAGATCAGCAAAACTGTATCAATTAGGGGTTACAGTTTGATGGAAATAAAACCAAAGATCATTCCCACTTCTGGTTTACCCAGATCAGCAAAGTTCAAGGTAGTGTCAGATATAAATGCTTGAGCAAAAAGGCTTCACTGTTGCCTAGGAATAGCTTGTGTGTTACAAACCATACCATGTTTTCTTTTGCCAGGGATAAAGGAGGAATGACATGGCAAGCTGTAATAGTTGCATTTTAAAGGAATAGCTGAGTAACCTGGCAAAATTGCTAGTCTATCACCTACCATATACATATTTAAATACTTACAGGACTAGGGACCTCTACACTGCTCAGAATTTCCCATATAATTTTTTGTGCTGGCTCATCCATGATGCCACTCAGCTTCTATGACATTAGGTCAAATGATGTCATATCCTAGGACATGAGATTCCCTGGTACACTGTGCAATATAACAATCTCTTCAGCTTCTAAACAGAATGAGACAAGTACTCTTGAAACCTGGATATTTTGCTGCATTGTTACTTAAAGATTTGGAGTGCCTGTTGACATAGCAGTTAGTTGCATATTAACACTTCATGTAAAAATAATAAAGTGCAAAAACTCACCATCCACAATGGATACAGTTAAAATTGTCACCCTTTTGTTAGCTTTACATTCAGAGAAATTAAAAAAACCCAAACAACTGAAGTCTTTACAGAATGACCAAAATCTAAACCAAATAAACTCTTAAATCACCCTCTGAAGCTCATGGAAGATGCACATCAAGAGGCATATCAAAGAGCCGGTTTCCAGACAAAAGTCCTTGCCTAAGTAAGCGTTGCCTTTGAGCTTGATATCTCCGGGGACTGACAGTGAGAGTTACTCAACTGCACTTATCTGTGAAGGCTGGAGGGGGAAAGTGGCAGATATATAGAAAAAGGTGGTGTCCTTCCTACAGCAGGCTCTGAAAAATTCAGGGTTATCACCAACATCTTGAGCAGTGACCAGCAAAGGACAGAAAGTGAGTGTGAGAGTGGAAAATAGGATACCTGTGTTTGCAGGAAGCCCCTGGCAGGCAGGAATGGTGGTTGTATGTGGTTGCCATATCACTGCTGCTGATACAAAAACACTGCGTGTACCCCAGCCACACGTAACAAAAGCACCCAGATAAAAGGTACAGCAGGTGAGGTTTAGTTTGCGAATCCTGTTTCTCAGCTGTTTTGTAATATGACACGTGCCCAGCATTGTGGCCTCTAGGCACAAGAAATGAAACTCAAGAATGAAAATCACCAACCTGTGACCATATGAGATTAGAAACATTGCCCACAAATTACACCAAACATTACCAAAAGAAAAATAAAATCAGTCAATCAAAGTGTTGCTGGGCAACCAGCAGATAACTCTCATCCTATAGAAGGGAATTATACCGCTCTTCTGTCCGCAATCACCAATATAATGATCTCCGAGCCGGCTCCACTCTGGTTTCAGCCTTACAAATTCTTTTCATGCACAGATACCCTGTACACAAGGACAGATGGGGAGAGTACCAGTAATGAAAAACACTGTCTGCTAAGTTTTCTGGAAACTAATGCAAAAGGATATTCAGAAAAGAAGTCTAATTAAAAGAGCTGCTTACTGGCATGTAGCTTTCTGGGTCCTTGCTGTTCCCTATTTAGGCAGAAAATAAAATATTTCCCAGTGTAAGGAGGGGAACTATTTCTCACGGAGAAGGCTGCTTTCCGTCTGGATTTCATTCTCTGTTTTTAAGAATAGGACAGGATAAATGATTTGATCTTTGTAGGCTGACTGCCAAATAAGAAATCTCCACCGAATTCTGAATATCTGTGCTATACTTCCCAGAATCACTTGTGAAGTTTTTGGTAGTGATAATCTCTGTCTGTGACTGAATGGATTACAGAAATATCCTTTGCAATGGAAAACACTATTAGGAGAAACAGGATTCCTTGTCTCAAAATATTCTTTACTCAGATGTTGAAGATATTTCCTGAAAGATCATAAACCTTTCCTTCAAGCATGCCCCAAGAGTACATTTTCACCAGCCCTGTTCCCTCCTGGTTGAGAGGTCCTTGCAGGTAATGTTGGGTGTTCATCAACCTTTCCCTCCCTAAGGAACTTAAAGATTCTAGTTAGTGTAAGTTCTTTTTTCATATTTTACTTCTATATAATTTCTAGTGTTGTGCAAAATAATTACTCCTTATCATTAATTTCACAGACAGTCCCTTTGTCTCCTCATCTTACCTTTTGTACTGGTTAGGTTTATGAATCTTTTATATCACTGGGACTTTTAGTGCATGTATTTTGCAGCTGTGTTCTCTTTCATCTTCCTTTTAGAACTTGGTGTGAGAATAAAGGCATGGTGGTTTTATAGTATTTTACTTCCTGTTCCTCTATTTGAGTGACTGGAGCAACATCTGCTGTGTCAGTGGCATCAATGCTATTCTGAAAGCTGTATGTCCACCATTGCTTGTCCAAGTAAGAATGAAGTCAAGGTTTGTGTGGTTGAAGGGAACAGGCTAGACACTAGTGTTCTTGCACGAGATCAATTCACGTGCCCCTAGTGCAAATGCTGACAGGTTTTATACAGCTCAAGCTCTGGTATTCTAGGAGTTTTTCCAGTTGCATTCACAAATGGACCCTGCCACAAAGCCATTCAAGTCATGCTCACACACCAGTTGTGACTGGTTTCGAACTCAGGTCTTTCTTATTTGAATGCTTTAACACTAATCAAATTTTTACTTAAAATCAAAAGAGAGAGAGAGAGAGAAAATGCTATTTGTTCACCATCATAATAAAAATCCAAATTTTGCTGGGTCTCTTAAGGGACGGCGTGGCTCAGGCAGATACAAACACACCAGAGAAGGTTAGCACAGATCCCACACTCCAGGCCTGCTGCTGCTGCCCTTTATGCAGTCACCCACAGCTGCAGTAATTGGATCTTTAGGTTCAGGTTAATGGGATAATTAGCCAAATGCGATCAAACTTGTACGCTGTGTAGAAATGGATGGTTGCTGTCTCATAGACGCCTGTCGTATGCCACTAGGGCAACCTGCATTTCTTTTCAATGGGCAATGAAGTAGGAGATGAATTAGATGTGGGTGATTCTGCCTGCTTGTGGTGGTGAGGACAGTTTCACTGGTATTGCATTTTAAAGAGCAAATAATACAATTAGCAATTGTGGCTGGAAGCGTTATTGGCAGGGAGGTCTTCCGCTCATGGCTCTCCCGAGGCAGGCCAAGCACTCAAGTCTCAACAGCTTCCATTCGAGGATGTTCCTAGGGAGCAGTGCTGCCAAGAGAAGGGCTGTCTGCTAAATTGTCCTCATACAGAGGACCCTGAAGACTCTTCATTTTTGGTAATTTTATAATAGAACTGAAATAGACAGTCAATAGCCCATGGAGCTTGCTTATAGACCAGCATTTCTTCTTTGTTCATGGCTGACATGAATTTGACCCATGGCTTGCCTAGCTAGATTGAGAGGGAACAGGCATATGTTCAGACCTAAGCAGTTCCAGGAATCTTCAGAGGAAAAGATTTTAGGGTTTAATTTGGGTTTTTAGGACTATCATGACTGTTTTTCATTCAGAGGTCACTTTTTAGATCAGGTCTTAGTGACATGAATGAACTAATATTCTTATAAAAGTGTTGGCAGAGACTTTATTCACCCTACACTGATGGATGAGGAAGCCCACAGAGCAATTTTTAACTAGTGCCAGAAACATATTTTGTGGTGGAGTTAGGAATGCCATCCCAGTCTTCAGACTTTTATTACTGACTCAAGAGGCCATCTTCTGCAAAGTCAGTGATTCATGCAGAGTGATTGGAAAGGAATGTGTTTGAATGAGCTTCCTGTGTATTTGTCACAGTTTATGGCTTTTTAATAACAAATCATTATTATTGTGAATTATTAAGCCCAGAATCCTCCATAAATCTTTTCAAACTGATCTCTATTTATAACCTGGGGAGGAACCTGTTCACCGTTTTTCTTCATTCCACTGTCGTTGATTCATGGATTATTATTAGATAGGTTTTAAAAATTTAAAATGGTGTAGGAGAGGATTTTGTTCACAACCTCATGATTTTTTACCTTTTTGTTTGCCATGACAGAAGGCCCGCTTGGTTTACACCACAGGCTCCGCTACAGAGCACAGAGACCTACTACGGACAGTGTAGACTTCCACCCAGGAGAACCAAGTCTGTGAGGTAGCAGACATGACGCCAGCGCAGTGAATTCAACTGCACTGTTGCAGCCAGCCTGCCTCCCATACAAACTAACTTAAAAGTAGATCAAATACCTCCACCCTACACTACAGTCACATTTGAGACTACAGTGGAGACACAGACAAGGTCCATTTTTTCCCCATTTGCTGCAATTAGAAGCAGTAGTTGTCAATGAAGCTAGAAATAACGTGACGTATATATGCAGAAACCGCACTGAAGTTTAGCAAGTCATTTTGAGTTCACAACATACATTTGGACTTTTCTTCCTTGCAAAATTCCTATTCTGTTGCAAACTCAGTAACAACATGGATATGTGAGGTTATATAGAAAGAAGGGATGAAGTGAACCCTCATTTAAACTCTTTGAAAACTTAAAAATAAAAAAAAAAATAAATGGAGTTGTGTTCACTTCCAGTAATAGACTGTGGTTTCTAGTCAGCTGGCACATTGGAAAGTTGGGACTGAAAGCTGTTTTTTTCTTAACTGGTTCAGCCTTTCCTATACGTGACCAGCATGGATCCTAAACCTGCAAGATACTGATAAATCTATAGGAGGCAAAGGCATTCATCATCTCATAGAAAGCGCTCATTGTCTAGTAGCATGAGGCCATGATGTTTGTACAGTCTTCTAAATTGGTGAAAGCATTAATTACACTGAATAATGGTAACTCTGGTATCTTGGCAGACATCTGAAACCTTGGATAATTATAGCTTCTGCTAAACAAATTTTAGTTCTTCTCTGAATTTTGATTTTAGGGGACAGAAATAATTTTCAGATAACCCAGTGTCTGAGAAATCAGTATGTGAAGAACTGGAGTTTCACCTATATGAAAATGATGGATAGACAGGAGTAAAAGACTTTTTCTAAACCCTTTGGATGAGATCATGTATTTCTTCTAAGTCTGAGGAGACTTAGAAAGTATTGAAAAATCAGTGCAAAAGCAAAACAAACTGACAAAACACACTTTTAGCAAAGGAACACAACATAATGGAACATGAAATTAAAAGAAAAAAATGGAATCAGTCGATGAGGATTGGAAAATCTACATGTCAGCAAAAATAAACTTGTTACTTAATAAGGTTAACAATAGATAAAGTCCCCTAAAGATAAATTGTTATCACAGTTGACGACCATTTTATTAAAATGTTAATGGCCTGAGGCAAAAGCAAACTGTTCCCTTAATCTGCCAGAAGAACTGCTTTCTCAGGAATTATATACGCCAGAGCACTTGGGATCTGAGCTAACTGTAATAAGCATGTTTGAAAATGGGAGCATCCACAGCTTGTGAATTTGTGACTAAAAGGGAATGGATCTCACATGTCTCAAAATGGCTGTGCCCTTTTCTGCCAAACACAACTTTCACTCGCATTTTCAAATGAAAAATCTGTTGGATTCAATCGCTGCAGTCAAAACCGCTGAGGTGTCAGTGATTGAAGGAAGGATTTTTTCTTTGCCTTCTTCCATACTAACTGTGAAAAAGCTATAGCTTAATAAGGGCAATTGCTGTAATAGCAAACAGAATGAAAATATGTTTTCATCAGCACCTCTAAGCATGGCAAAATTACGAAGCAACCTGGCAAGTATGCTAAGCATTCAGTGAATTGTGATAGATTGCAGTATGATTTGTCTGGGATGAGAATACCAACAGAAAAGCCTCCACAAGATTTGATGAAAACTCATCCTGTTCAGAGAGACTTCTTTCTGCAAGCACAGTATCAGCTCAAAACACAACGGAGCTGATGAAGTCGAGCTCACGTCCTGTCTTTCCTTGTGACATATGAAATGCATTTCCCTCAAAGCCCTTGGACACCTGAGCAATGAGAAAGAAAAGGTAAAGCAGAAAGCATTTGTGATGCTGAATGCTGCATTTCTCAATTTATCTCAATGGCAAAGGTACAAAAATCCACATAAAAGCTATGCTAGAAATACATGCCTAACATCCAAATCTCCTCTGCCAAAGCTTGCGTGAAATAAAAGGGAATGAGTAAGACTAAGCCAGTTTAGCACAGCTGAGGCTGTTTCCACCTTGGAGGAGGGAGGTCTGTCCTGATTCCCAAGTGGTTCCAGGGTGGGATATCTAGGAACGGGGGACGATCTGATGGAGCTCCACCACTGAAGCTGGCTCATATGCGCAGCAGGCACTCAGACTCCGCTAGGCCTGGTTTGGAGAGGAATATTACTAAAGCTTGCTTGCTTGCTTCCTTGCTTCCTTGCTTCCTTCCTTCCCTCTTTTACCCAGGGACCATGACAACGATGGTGTAAGTTGTGCTGTAGGCTTTTGGGGCAGGTGTGCTGAGAGCAGCCCCGTGTCGGGCCACAGCCAAGAGGGACTCCGAGAAGAGGCATAAAAGGCCTCACCCTGACCCAGAAGGCATTGCCAATGGGTGTAGCATTTATACACACTCTAGGGCCCCTAGTAAGACAACACAAGGGGTTATACCATCTTCTTTTCATCTTCTTTTCAGTAGCATTTATTCTTATTTGAACCACTCTTCATATGCATAACCTATATGCAGTTTTTAACATGGGTTCTCCGCTTTCATTCAAAGAGTTCAACTCTTTAAAGTGAAGCTTCCTCCTGTCCTTTGCCTTTATAAAACAAAAGGCAAGGGTTTCACAGATGTATATCTGATCGTCAGTCTTTTGGGGAAACACTTACTGTGCTTTTTGTGGAATTTTCTCTGCCAGTTGAATCAGAGAGGGAGCACAGATATTTTGGTGCAGAGATATAAAGGAAGGTTTGTAAGACAGGTTTTTTCTCTTTGTCACACTTATTCTCCTTTAGTGCCTGTTTTCCAGACCAACTATTAACCTTCCTTTAGAGAAACTGCAATTTTCTAGACCCAATTTATTTAACTACCTTGCAACACCTGCAGTTCATTTAGTCATTTCTTTCCACAACAGATACCAGTCTTCCTCAAAGACTGGGAGATGGTCAAGTATTAATCACTAATAACACTCTCATGTTCTTCCATTCAGCTTTGGTATAATACAAATGTGAGTAGCATTCTCACCTCTGAGATAACTTTTCTTTGATGTAAAAATTACCACCTAATTAGTGCAGTTAAGAAATCCAATGGGGCAAAAAAGTCTGCAGGTATTTGTGCATAGTGAAATGAGCAGTGCGCTCAAAACACCTTTCCACCTGCAATGATGGCACTTAACCCACCTGAGGATTGTGCTGTGCTTGGGAGAGGTGAAGTGCAGGGTATCTACTCATGGACCAGTCCATGGTACGCTCAACTGTGCCTGACTTGTCCATGCTGCATCGAGATACTTGGTCTAAGCTAAAGCCCTACACATGCGCTCTCCCATCAGAAGAGGCACCTGAGCTGAGTCCATCTTTATGCTTGAGAAAGCACCATGCTTTTGCAACAGGCCTTCTTTGTACTGAGGTGATAGGATAAACATTTTCTGTGCATCTGCCTTCTTTCACCATTGTTTGTTCTGCTTTTTTTTCCTCACAGCAGCCCTGAATGTGTGTGGCCTGTTGAGTGTGGCTCCCTTGCAGCAGGCTGGTCTGCGCGTGGGAGGTTTGGAGGACAGCAGGTAAGTGGCAGCATCCTCCTTGACAGAAACCACCTAACATCCCACTTTTTCAGACCACTGTAGCTATTACTTTGAAGCAAGAAACAGAGGCTAGGAGCCAGAAGTAAGCAACCACTGCACAAATTTTAACAAATAAGTTCACATTTATTGTGGGAGAAAAGCCTTTTACCACTATTCCCTTCTTCTAACCTGGTGACTGAAGTGTAACGTTGCAAGAAATTCAGAAGTGGTACTGTTTGGTGCTAAGTGGGGTTGAGGAGGTAGCTAAACTACTGCATGATTTTATTAGACTGGAGGACTTCTGCATTGTAGTGTCAAGAAACACAGTGCAGCAACATGTCCCCCACTTTGGTACTTTTTTATAGACAGCTGGGCAGCTAAGGCTGACAGCACCCACAGAAAAAGCACACTGTCAAAAGCAGCATCTGGAAAGGGTGTTGGATGGCAGACTTTTGGGGGGGCCTCCCCAGCGAGCTCTGCAGTGAGGCTGGTGTGTGGTGGGCTTGTCTGCCCAGGGAGCAGGGATGCAGCGAGGCGGGTGTGTTTTTCAGGCTGGAGTCAGCAGCCACAAAAGCCTTTGGAGGGGTGGCAGGGAATGCCGTCCACGCGGCAGGGCTGGCCCGCCAGCTCTCCCAGAAGATGACAGTCTCTTGCCTGGGAGAGCCAAGTTGGGGATGACACAGCCAGATTTCTTGCAGAGCTTGGGAGGAGCGCTGCGCTCGTGCAGATATACAGCTGTCAAGCCAGGGCTCTCTCAAGCCTGGCCCGCTCAAGCTCTAGCGAGCGAACATGTGCTGGTCTGTGCCCGGCCCAGAGTGTCCAGAAAGGCTTAGTGATGGAAATTAATGGCTTCCATTATAGCACTCTAACTTCCCTGTGTAGGCAAGCCCTCAAAAGCCACATTAACCCGAGTTTAGACCGTAATTTGAACTCTCTGGCAAAGGTACTCCCTAACTAAATGCAGAAAATCTCTGGGATGAGCAGTAACAGTGCATATAAAATAAAATAACAGCAGGACTAGGGAATAGGAATGGCACATCTTTCCTTCCAAATTGAATTGTTCACTTCACTGTGAGAAGGAATAATTATCATGTTTATTGTGTTTGGCTCAATTAGGCTGGAATCTTAGGCCAGGAACCTTTCTTTTTACATTTCTGTAAATGTTGTCCATGTATGGCTGTGTGAGCATTGATTTTGCTCTCATGAAGGTACCATAGCTGTCTGCCTGAATTGGAACATGCAAACCAGAACAAATTCTTACAGTCTCTTGTTGTCTACTTTCAATCAATTAAATTTGCTAGCAAACTGAAAGAAAAGCAAGCAAGCCTCTTTTATTTTCTCTATAGAGTATTGCCCTTGAATATACTAGGGACAGAAGTATGGCCTGAAACAGTTTTCTTTTGTACGTGGTGCACATTTACTCACGGAACCTATTGCAACAAGATGCATTAAGACCACATACACAGGGAGATTACAGAATGTGCATGACTTTTGTCAAGCGTCATATATATATGACTGACACATGGCATTATGAGTAGGAAACAGTGAAGCTTGTGGTAGAGTTCCCCATTTTATACTGGGGAGAGGTGAGCAGAACACAAGTACCTGACATGGAGAGCACAGGTATGTACAGTGTAGTTAGCAGAGAGTCTGCGTGGGACTACGTGTAGTAGTATCCTACTAATTTTTGTGACAGGGCACATGTTTTTAAGAACTATACATTTGAACACTCAAAGAGAAGTACTCTCAAAGACATCTATCTTCAGGCTCCACTTGTAGAAACATGGTCCCACAGAGGGAGAAGGCCAGGATCAAATAAGCAAGAGGAGGAGAAACTCGACCTATAGGTCTAGGAAATCCTTGAGGGAGAGAGTAGATATATTTGTGTGAGATCACTCAAGAGTCTCTTAACTGTGACTATTTGAATGCTGGATACAGTAGTGGCTGGCAATATTGTGAGTATCAGAATGACCCAGTAAATTATCTGTTCAACTTCTGCATTAACCCTTTTTCAGCTGGGGAGGCATCTAATTCCATGGTCACTACTGGTGACTGGTAAGGGTGAATAGAAGAAACTAAGTCTACATTTCTAGAAATTGCTCTAGGTCAATTTCCTCTGATTCTTTAATTTTTTTTTTTTCTACGTGAAAGATAGAGAAGCATAGAGAACTACAGATTAAAAATTTGTAAATAATGCAAAGTGAAAAGTGCAGGATAGTATGTATCTTAAGCACTGGGAAAACACAGACTCTACCTTAGAGAGAGATCAGAGATCAGATCTTTGGTAGAGAAGTCTATCAAAGGGTAGGTTAGGGACAAAATGATAGGTGCTGCCTTTCAGAATTTTCATTTAGGATGCTTGACATTAGAAAAAAATTCTATCAGAAAAAAATTCCATCAGAAAAAAATTCCAGTTAGAGATTGGACCAAAATCACAGCTGCTATGTATGTGAGACAGGTTTTGGATTTGGAAAAACAGTACCGAAAGCGAAGAGTTTGTCTGACTAGTGAATGCAATAAGAAAAGGCCCTTAAATAAAACTTTGTTATGTCATTGTGAGAAGTTCAGGTGAACCAGAATACGTCACAGAGGAAGAGCATGTAAAGAAAACTGTGATCTCTCAAATCCATTAGAGTTGTGGAATAAGGTGATTATGCTGTCTGCCTATTAGCTCAATTTGTCTCAATGTGTGCAAGGAGGAGAGGAGTAGCTCAGAAAAGAGCTGTATTAAAAAGATAGTGTTTGGGGTTTTGTTGCCTCACTTCATGCTAAAACCCACAAAATGCTTTATGACACCACAGGACATAGCTGAGACTTAGTCTATCCTGAACCACAGGAAAAAGCCAGTCCAGACCTAATGCTGTGCCCTAGGTATCTGCATCACACAGGATGAGTACACACAAAATGTATAGGTCAATATCTAAGTTCTTACATTTGGTCTGGTTTGCTCAAATATTAGCACTTTCAAGAAACATGCAGTCTCTTGAATCTGCTAATTAAAAAATCCCCCAAAAGCAAAACCAGATCCCATTTTCCCCTACTGGTGTATAGTCTCAGTGTCCAACTTCAGTTTTGATTGCCCCAGGACCTGCTGTTTTTCTCTGCATCATCATGTGGGATTGCACGCTAAACACAACTTGTGCTGCTTCGCATATTCTGAGAGTCACTGCTTTGAAGAAAACTGTGCTGCACATCTTTGTGCAGTTATGGACGTAAGTTCTAAGAAGGGACTAATCGCCTCAAGAAGCCAGTAGAAGACTCCCTGCTGCCAGGAGTGGTGCTGCATCGTTTCAGTAGCGCAGAGTTGGGTGAAGTTTAAAGGCAGAGTGATTCTATGCCATCCTCAGTGCAGGCATGTAGGGAGTTCTTGGCAGCTCAGATGGTGGGTCATAAATTCTCCTTCACTAGTTTGGGGGCTTGATTATTCTTTTGTGCGCTGCTGGAAACATTACTTACGAGAATTGGGGCATTTTAATTTGGCTGTGCTACCACTTTATTAATATTTGAACATCTCACTGTTTTCTGTCTTGGCACAACGGGATCCGCAAGAAGAGGCTAAAAGAGAAAACGCTCCCCTCCCTGGCACTGGATTCCTGCCCTTTTATTTTTAATTACTTTGAATTATTTCTGGAACTTTTTATGCCATTTTGAGAATACAAATTAAGTTTTGACTGTAAGAAAGAATACTATAGAAAGCAAGCAAATGTGGCCTTACAGGTTCATCCAGAGACTGCATCAAACAGGCAAGGGACAGACACTTGCCAATTTATCCATTATATCCTGGCATAACAATGATCCATTAGCCTGAGCAAGGCCTATGTGAACTGTATGCACATTTGGCTAAACTCACTCAGTTTATTTAGCCTCTGGTGTGCTCTGGATTAAAGCAGACACTCATTAGAGAATAGCATTTCTTCCACAAATGCTGTTTTCCATCATCTGAATGAAGTAACAGAGCTTTTCAAAAGCCTTTGGTATTTAAGGACAAATGCTCCCTTCTTGTAAATGTTCATCCAAGATTCAATAGGTTTTAACCATTAGTGTTTCTAAAAGCAAAAGTTGATCCTGAGGCTAAAAGAAGATGACCAGAATCGCGGAAGATTGTGCACCTTCAGCTGGGATTTACCACTTGTGTTTCTGTTTCCCAGCAGCTCGCCGTAAAAGGCTGAAGCCCCGAAGCTCAACCCCCTGACATTTCTGAAGCGTACCTTGAGATACCCAAGTAAAAGTTACCTTGTGGAGCGCGATAATTCTGTCCTGTGGCTTTCCAGGAGGATTCAATAGCCAAATCAGGGATTAGAAGAAAAAGGCACTTCAGAATATTCAGTAATTATCTGATTGTCAAAATTCTTAGTGACACTGCAGCATCTTTACACTGATTATGTAAAGAGCTTTAAAGCAGCCATTTTAGGCCCATTTTTGTCCCCTTCAGGCATTCAGACTTCAGACCACTTTCGAGGAGAAGAAGGAACCTACTGTATGTGCCAGGGCAATATAGCATTTACTTTCTTAAAATCACATTGGTGTATTTTTAGCAGGTTCACAGGGAGAACTATTAGTCATTATTGTAAGGGCATTTAAGTACAACATGTACCTTTCAGTTAACAAAAAACCCATGGGGTTAAACCCTGAATCTAATTAAAATCAGTGTGAGTCCTCACATTTTTTCCCAGTAGTTCATGATCCTTGGCTGGAGAAGATGACATGTTCAGATGGACTTTGCTGCCCTATACAGCAGTTGAATTAATAATTTTATGATAAATATGTCAAATTCAGTCCAGATACAATTCTGTTATCCTGAACTGCCAGTTCTATTGCTATCCAACATGTAAAGTTTCACAGATTAATTTAGAAAAGTTCAGTGTTGAGAAGATTTCCATTTACTTTTGTATTTACTCTGAGTTTCAGTCATTTGCCATCAGTTGCTTTGTGGCATGTGCAAAACCTACCCACTTTTGAAGTTATATACTTTGCAGATTCAGACATATAAGTAATAATGCCTAATAAAAGCAGGGATGAATTTAAAACAACTGTTCCCTAGGACGTAACTGATTTTCTATTTTTCTTCCATCTTTGGAGCACAAAGTCTACAAACTGTGTACCATATATTTTACTGTGGGAGGATAAAGGCATATTAAGAGGTCCTGAAAAACTTGTCTTGCCTATACACAACATTGTCACAATTCACTGTTATTCCTCCTTTCAGCTGGACCTCAGGACTGTGCTTTCTGATAGTGAAGAACGACCAGGTGCAGCCTCTGTCTTCATCCCTGAGGAATTATTAGGCAATAGCATGTGAGACAGTTGAGGTAGCAGGGTCAAGGCCAGGGCTAAGTGATGGAACTATGTACCAATTAGCAAACAGGGTGTTTAAAACTCATTGGCTCCTAGTACCAGAGCTTAAAATCTTATAATGGGAAAAGACACGATAGATCTTATTATGATATTATTTCATATTGATTTGATGAAGGGTATTCATTCAATACTCTTGGCTCATGTATGAAGACATTTTTTGATACAAAAATAGAGAATCTATTGCTCTTATACAGCCAGATATAAAAGAGAATATATGTTGTCATTACAAAAGAGATTTAACAAAAGGCACAATGTCCAGAAATTAAGTTTCCCTATTCCTCCTCCCTCAAAACAAAGGCCCAAATTCATGCATCTTACACTCTACCAGGCACAGGATGAATATTTTCCATAGGCTTTCAGAAGCGCCAGACTAATAGCAAGTGGCAGTACTGGGAAAGCAGGTGACATATAGCCCTGGTGAATCTGCACAAAGACCCTGCCTCTTTACCTATAAAGGCCCTTTGGGAAGGGTTCTGTTTCGTTTGCTCTGTTTTACAAAACAATTTGAATGCGTGCAGAGGGGCCTGGGAGGAACAACAGGTAGGAGGGTGAGCGAGCTGTGCCGGCAGCAGCCTCCCACGGCAAACCGTGAGAGAGCTCGGGGCAGCAAAGGGGACGCTGCTGGCAGCACCTCAGCTGCTCTCAGCCAGTGCCCTAGACAAAGTCTGTGTGAGACCTCACGTGACAAATGACAACGAGAACCTAGAATCGGATCTGGGAGCAAAGAAGTCAGTGCAGAGGCCAAAATACATGCGGATCCTCTCAGACGTGCCCAGCCTAACTTCAGTCAGTTCGCAGAGAGGAAGGTACTGGCAGAGGGCGTCTCTTCCCATCCAACGTTTGCATAGCGTTCTAGTGATGTCTGTCTGTCTCTCTCCATTCCTCCCAAGTCAGTGAAACAGTTCAGTGCCTACAAGTAGGTGGGATGAATTCAGGCCAGCATGCTCTCATCGCCTGCAGGGCTAAAAGGCATTTTGAAATGCTGCATCTGATAGCAGAATGGTATATACATCTCCCGGCTGCTCCTACTGCTTCCCATCCCTCCGTGTTCAGAAATGGACTGGCGTCTGGATGGCGCAGAGTCCAGCTAACAGATCTGCATGAACTAACAGGTTTGTTTTGAACACACTCCCTGAGCTGAGAGGTCTTTTGCTCTGTCTTCCCCTGGTTACTTCCACCTATCTGCCTAAGCCCACCTCTCTCTGCTCCAGGTGAAATCAGCCCTCCAGCATCCGAGCCTGGGACCCAGCAAGCGTTAGCAGCAGTCGGTCCCAGCTAAGCAGGATTTGTAGGCTGTGCTGCTGTGCTTTATTTCCTCTGCTGTGCGCTGAACAGAAAGAGAACCAGACCCCTGTTGCCATCAGGAGAGACAACCCATCAGTCTTCTCAACCTGCTTAGTCCCCTCAGAGGGAAGAGGATGGGGCTGCTGAAAGGCAATGTCATCTATTCCTGCCGTGTCAGCAACACTTCATGGTATCAGAGGCAGCTGACGGATTGCAAAGGAGAGTGGTAACTTTATTAACCACTTCTCTTGTGTTGAGCTGCTTTAGTCAAAATCTGAATAACTGGCTCGTCCCCTGGGTTTATTGGACGTGGTTTGTTTTGCAAGTGGGAAAACAACTGTGAGTTTCGTGCCTGGATGAGCTAACGTGTTTACACAACACTGCTGACGCAGCAGAAACAGGATACAATATGTGTCAAATATTGCTTGGGCTGCAGGCAAAATAACGGTTTGAGCTGAAAGGCAGTGCTTAGTGCGGGACTCCTTTTGCCAGAGGCAGCTGTCGGGTACGTGTGAGGGAGCAGGGAAGGGAGCGGGGCTCAGTGTTCAAATCCCTTGTTGCAACGCAGTTCCCAGAATGAGGAGAAGTTTTCCAAGGTTGTTACTACTCTTCTCCTGAGAATGAATAATAACTATTCCCACCAATTAATTCATTTAAAGCGGAACTTGAATGGCGCATAGACCTCAGCTTCACCCTTAGGATCTGACTCAAAGCCATCTGAAGCCAGTATGAGATTTTTCACTGACTTTGGTCAAGGCTTGTTTCTTCTTTTAGATTTTGAGGAGACAGACTTGCACAGCCTAATTTCTGTATCGGGATGTCTGCACAGCAAGGAGAGAGGGAGCTTCGCTCTTTCTGACACACAATAATGCAGAGCACAGAAAGATGGGCATTTCAAATGATTGGCTTAAAAAACCTATCCTATAATGGCAGCACAATTACAAGCCTGCAGGGAAAATTTCTGGGCTTTTGTATAAAAAGGAGCAAAGAAGAATACAAAAAGGTTTTACTGAGTTACAGTGCCAGGGTTTCAGTTACCAGTTGTCGGAAAGCCAATGAGAGGGCTTAACTAAAGATATTTCCATCACTGAGCCCATATACAAAATGGGTGGATATGTAAGAGCAGGGTAGGAGGCAGAATGGGAAAGGAGAAGGAGGTGTGATACAGGGGCAACCTGTCGCGAACACAAATTGCCACAGAAAGTGGCCTGAGCCACGAGGAGCAGAGAGACTTTCTGGACAGAGAAGGGTGGTCTGATGTTCTCCAAATAAATGAAGATTTAAAAAAAGGAAAAGAAAGGGAAAGAGAGAGAGTGAAATCAGCTGCCAATGAGTGCTGGGGCCAGAAAAAGCAACAAAGCCCTATTTTTAATGTAACTTTTTTTTCTGCCAGTAAAAAATCAAATGATAAAATAGGCTAGAGAAAGGAAGCAATTGGGAATGGCTGAAGAGGATTCCCAGCTGTGCTTGCAATCAGTGCAATTCATGACTCACAACATGCTGGCCACATCACTTCCCAGGAGCAACATATTCTCATGAACAAGCAAAACAAGTCGGGGACAATCTTTAAAGGCTTTTTGGATCATTCATGGCTTAGTTGTGAAATCGCCCATGGAACAGCTCGCTGGCTTTGAGGGTCAGAGTAATTTGAGGATTGGTCAGTTTTCCTTTTCTTTCCACTTCTGCTGCCACCCCATCCACCAGCCCTTGGCGGCGCGGCCAAGGACGGCTGTTCTTTTCTGTCTTCTGACTGAAAGAAAGAACTGGAAATGGAACTGGTTTCCTGGCTTTCAAGCAGGTCTTGTCCTTCCAGTTTCCCACAAGGACCTTCTGCTACCCTGCAAAGAGTGAAAAAACAGCATCTGGAAATAATATTTATATCTTCATATGAAACCAAATGTCTCAGAATTGACTGCCTGTATCTAGGTCTTGCTAGTTCTCACCTGGCTGGTACATAAATCCTCTGATTCAAGTGGTAACACTGCAGGTCCCTCCAAATCTCAGCTTCAATTCAACTGGGTCAGACTGCTGCTTTTACTGAGTAATATTTTTTAAAATAGAATTGTGCACTTGTTCTACCACACAGTGAAATGTTTAGCAATATATATAATTAACATGTAGCTACAATACTAAAATAAAAATGAAACATTTAGTGCTGCAGTAACCTTGAGTTTTCAACACTTTTCTTTTGGAAATGTAACTGGGTTTTGTTTAGATTTTTTTTTTTTTTACAGCCTGCATTCTCTGATGGAAGACCATGTTCCTGATGGCCCTGATGGCCTTCTAACCAGCTCAGTTATTAGTGCATCTTAGAAGAAAGCAACTTATGAGCCTTAATGGAGGGGGAGAGGACTTCTTTTAGAAAAAAAAAAAGGAATAAGCTTTTGAGTGATTCAAGTAACTTAGGCCTCGTTAGACTCTTAATATATTTTGAGAATAATTATAGAATGGTTAAAGAATAGATGAAATTGTATAAGGTTGATTAATAGAATGCAGGTGCTTAAAACAATATTTTGAGACTTATGTAAGTGCTGCTCATTTATCCTCTGTACACTCCTGACCAAGGCTGGCCTAAAACCCAGTCAAGCTGAATCAACAGAATAGTGAATGTAGAATGTGATTAATCCACAGTAAGCAATTTATAAAAGGTTAGATATTAAGAAGAGGCATAGAGTAAGCATAAGTTAATGTAACATCTTGAGTTTTCTGAGAAGTCTATAGGAGGACTTTGATGGAGATTGTTTATACATGAGCTACAACTTCAGAAGAGGAACTGAAACAGAACGATGAGAACCAGCTGGGACTCAGGAAAATTAATGAACTTTTGGAACTACTGAAGAATGAAGAACTGGGAGACTTTAAAGAAACATTAAGAACTTTTCAAATAGCAGTATCTATTACGTAATGTTGTGTGTAATCATATATATAGGAGATGTATTTTGTTAGTCACTTGCCACTCACTGAGGTGATGGCCCAACTCTGAGTTGATTAATAAAGCAAACCTAGAGGTACCTACAGTCTGGTGAAAATCTTTAACATGGACTTTGTCTCAGATTTCCAGCAAGTAAGTCTGAGAACTGAATTTCAGAGTGAAAACAAGTGTGAAACTTGTGAGTTTTTTCACTTTTCCTTTACTATGTAATTTTTAAGGAGGCAGAGCATTTCAAAGTCACTGGGAAATTCAGACTTTAGCATACCAGTAAACAGACCATAATCTTCAGCTTTTGATCTAAAATGGAGTCCTAAAATTGTGAATCAGGGGAATACAATAGCACTGTTTCACTCTTGCGAAGGCCAGTTTCACCACAAATAAGTCACGTCTTCAAGATGTTGACCTTCTCTTGACAGACCCCCTCCATCCATCCCAGCAAGTAAAAGGCCTGACCACAATAACAAAAAAAAAAATAGTTTTTCTGTTGCTGAGAGATTTCATTAAAAAATCCATGAAGTATTGACATATCTATTGCTTCTTTTCTTTGAAATTCTTGCTAGACAAGATTTGACTGGTTTTGTTTAGTCCAGCCAGCAGAGGCTCCAGGATTGGCTACCTGAAATAACTCTCACAGCAGCATTTATCTCTGCACAGTTTGGAAATCTGAGGAAACTGTGAATTACAGTATTAAAATGCTGAGCCACAAGAGAAACAAGGAAATAACATTTCAATTTTCAGCATAAGAAAGGGGATGTTTCAGTCTAGCAATATTTATGGGCTAGTAAAAAGCTGTTTATGTCACAGTGGTCATATGTTCCTTAAATGTCAAGTCACAATCAATAACTGCTGAAATTTGACCCTGTTGGGCATGGTGTAGGAGAATTGGACACTCTCCAGGCTATCGGTTGAAAGGCAAGAAACAGCAAGCAACTGATGAGAAGCTATCAATAAAACCTCAGTATTGTTTTGAGTTCAATTTCAAGTAATTGCTAGACATCTGAGATTGAGTCTGACAGACATGAAGAGGGCTAATGTTGGTTCTTGGTAATGAAAAGTGGTTTTCTTGTTCAAAATAGCACAATGGGACCTAATAGTCAAATGGCTTCCCCCTCAAAAAAAAAGTTGCCCTATGAGCGTAAGAATCAGTGAAGCCTGTGTGTTTATGGATTCGTGCCCTGTGTCCTGTGCCTTTTCCTGTGGAAACTCCTTTGTCCTTCCCTCTTCCCCCTCTGCTTCCCCAGCAGATCGTTTCTCACTTGTATCCTCTGTTCACTGCATAAAGCAACATGTGGCCCTTATTTTTAACTCCAGGGTTCACCAAAAATCCCAGGTCAGGAGTGGGTTTCCCCTTGTTTTTTTTTCTGTCTTCTCAGTTAATGATAGAAATTATGCTTGCACAAACGATGATGTCTCAACTGTTTTTCAAGTGAATTCTCTGTAAAAGTGCCAGGTCTCTTCACAAAATTGGGACTTACTTGACACCCTAAGCTAAAGCAAGGTTTAAATGGTACATTTCGCTGCTCTGTTTTAGGCAGGTTAGGTGTATATGGGGAATTCCAGTAGCAAGATTGAGAAAGGGTTACTTGTTAATCTGCTCTTACCATAATTAGCTGTGACCATGTGTTGGAACCCGCTTTTTTATATTATTTAACATGCTTTGCAAAATACTTGGTCATAAGGTTCTTCAGTGATGCATAAATTCAGGAAATGAATCCTTAAAAGAAATGTCTTCCCCCATTCTCATACTGTTAGCTAGGAACTTGCCAGAACACAAACTTCTGGCAGAAATACTGTTGAGCATATAATAGCACCAAAATCATTGAAGGAAATTACAGCCTTCAGGAGGCTTTCACTGCCCACACAGAGCTTCACATCAGTTTTTCGGCTGAGTTCTCTTGTAGTTTGACTTTATGTTTTGGGAGGAGTACTCGGAGGCAGTGGCACTAGCAGGCACACCAGGTTCAGTGTAAGACTCGATCCTGAGGCTGAATCAGGATTTAGTGTTCAGACTGGCTGAAAGAACAGCTGAAACTACTGAGGCAGTTCCCTTACTACAGTCACATCCTGACCATCAAGTAGAAACCTGGTGACATCTTTTAATTTCCTTGGCCAAAGCCTCAAGGAGGCAGGTAATCATATAAAATTAAAGATGTATTTGGAATCTATTTTTTCCCCATTTTGCCCTCTTTGGGAGGATTCTTCTTAGGTTTAGTCCATGGCTTGCCATCTGCCCTGGCTGTGAGCTAGGGCTAGACTCCTGGAGATTGCACACATTTACTCTAGCAAGGGTTTGTGATTTATAAAGTGCATACTGAGTCTCTGGCATGAAATGGTTCATTTGCAGGTGAGTTTTCCTGCCTTTTACTAAGTATTCCAGCAATTTTTTTTAGAAAGCATTTTAGAAAGCTTCACTATGGAACAGGGAACTGAGACTAACTGGACTTAACCTTGATCTGACAGGTAGTCCCAGCAACAGGGCTGATGCTATGGCTGTCTGATACTGCAGTTATGTGATTTATGCTTCCAAATCATCTCTCTAACTTTCTGCAGGTCCCTGCATGTGCCTCTCATCCCACCCACCCACAGAATTCCTGGGCTTGTGTCTCTTCCTCAACAGTGCACTGGCCTCATTTTCAGCTTTCTGGAAAAAATTTATTCCTTTGATACCATTTTTCAGCTGCACTTATGGGGCTATTTTTATCCTTTGGATTTTTTTTTTTTTTCTTGTTATGGCCAAGACATTCTATTGTGTTTAAAGACACAGGGCAGGAATCACACAAAGGGTAAAAATGCAATCTGTAGCTTCTTTCTGGCAAACTAAGCTTTACTACTGCAACAGGCAAGCACACTACTTCATCTCTCTGCTGAGGTCTCATATGTGCTGAAGTCAAGCCCAGGGCTAAGTGTGAATAGGTAGGTGCAAATCTCAATAAATGTATTGCATAACATTTTCTCTGAGCTCTCAGCCCAGAATTCCCACCAGATTTGCGTTCTTAATGTGGCAGATGAGGTTTATTCAGGATATCCTAGCACCCTCGCAACTGAAGCTGCATAACTGTTTCGTTGGTGCTGTGGTTATATTTCCTTTTGTCTGTCCATTTTGCCTGTTGGAGTTCACCTCTTTTGATGGGGTGCAAGAGTGGGAGATTCTACTATTGCTCTTGATGGGGTATTTTTGAATACTTTCATAAGCTTGACATTCGGAGATTCTAGTTCCTATCTTTCTCTTGACATGAACGTGGATAGATGTGCATATTTGCCTGTGGAAATCACTGTGCTAAAATTCGTGGCTACTTTTAAGGTCAACTGACATATCGTAAAATCACACCTGCTTCAATCCTTCATGATCATTCTGTGCTAAAACATATAAAATGGTACAGCCTGAAGCCTTTTAAACTCTTTTTAATAGGAAAGAGTACCTTGGTCAAGGGAAGATTTATGTTGTGAACATAACTCCAAACGTGACAGAAAAACAGATTTCCTTGCCTGTGATTTACAGAGGAGAACTGGCTAGGAAAGGAGCTCTCAGTGCCTCCATCATAATGACCCAATTAGCCGCACTCTTGCCTTTGGCTTCAAGTCCCTCTCTGTGCCCTGGGTACATGCTGTACTGCAGCACTGTGTAAGATGGGGAGGCTGCATTACGAAGGGAATTAGCATAATAGGAGAACTGTAGAGGCCTATCCGGCTAGGAAGCACTAGTTCCAGGCTGGGACATAGCATTTTTCAGAGATGGCCAAGATCACCCTTGCTTTTTGGTAACAGCATGTGATACTATCATCATTGTCTGCCTCTGCTCTATATCAACACCACTGACCTCAGTGTGTAAAGTCCAACTCCTGGAGGAATTAGTTAAGTGAATATTACTCTCAAGTATCTCTTATAAGGCTAATCTAAGTTGGATCCCTTTGAGTGGTGCAAGCAGAGAGTGAATTTTGCTTTTTAAATGCTTATTCAAAAAAAATCCAAGTAATTTGGACAGCTTGGGTCTGAGAAACTAGTTTCAGTGTCACTTGTTGTCTATATTCCCAATATTCCCAATGTTGATCTCTCCAGGAAGTATTCTGATTTTTAAAAATTTTTATTTCCAGATGGAAATCAGGAGGACAAAAATGAGAAGCTAACAGTAAGAAGAGCCAACAGCCACTTTTGAATTCCCATTAATGGTTTGACTTGCACTCAGTTAAGTTTCAGTCTGAGATCTGGAGATGGGAGTTCTTCTCCATTCTCAGCGCCGCAGGGTTTGAGGGAGCCAGGATAAAATAAATGTCTCTGTGGGATATAATTTAATGAAGGCTGCCACTCTTCCTGTGGTTTATATGATCTGCATAGATGCAAGGGGCAAGACTGTAGTGTCATTACTTTGCTTTCTTTCTCCATCAAAAATACTTGCTGAGGACTTCTGCATATAGTCTGCCCTCAAAATCTTCTTTGTTTCTTCAGAATAGAGGAATTCCAACATACACCAAAAGCAAAACAGAAATTGATCTTTGAATAATAGGGAAATGTGATCTGTGGCAAGGGCAATTCAGCTGCTCAAGGCTCTGCTTCACAGGGTGTTTTCTAGTGGGGTCCTGCAACTCCTTACCACCATCACACCGTGAGCACTGGGTTACAGTACTTAAAAAGGTGTGCTTCCAGGTTATGTGTTAGTGAGGAATCAGTCCCCTCAGCAAGGGCCAAAGCAGACCAAGTGTAAAAACAATCACTGACATAGCAGAGCTGGCCTTTTTATTCCTTTCTATTCAAACTGTGTTTCTTCTCTACTTCTCTTTTTTCACTGGGTTGATCTCAAAGTGGATATAGGTAGGACTGAGGGAAAAAGGCCCTGCTCTTCTCTGTTCTACATGCATAGCCCATATGGTAATCAAGCCCAACTTAACTTTCCATGTGAAAGAGACTAGAAACAAGAAAGTAGTATTAAAGATTATGTGTATTCAGTTTCCTTCTTCAAGAATGCTTATCTCAAACCTTAGAGCCCCTATTGCCATGAAGCCAATCTATCCTGCTAATAGTCATGTGGAGCAACAAATTGACTTCTTGCCTAAGTGGATAGAATGCATTCAATCTAATCACCATCCAGCTAAAGGGGTTCAAATTAATCTTGCCTGGCTGCTTTGTTTATTGTTCGTCTTCTCCGAACTGCCTGTCCCCAAGAGCACCCATTCCACCTTGATCCTCTTCTTTTTCTTACACTTAAATGAAATGTTGGCACTTGCCCCGAGGATGGTAGGGAGGTTTCCATGTCACCTTTCCTATGGAGGCAGCCAAATCGGTGTCGGGGAACCCCACGAACTACCTCTTCCTAAGGATGCTCTGGCACATTTACTGTGGCACGTTTGACAGAAACTCTGGGAAGGATCATAGCCTCAAAAGACCATTTCATTTAACCCCTCATATTACCATGCTACTTCCCAGTGGGCCCAGAGATCTTTGCAGAGCTTCTGGAATAATAAAGGATTCTGTGATGCACTTAGTTTAATAGAGCAAAGTCTGCTTATTATGGGAAGTTCCTTTCCCATTTTTACTACCTTTTCTAGAATCCCTGAAAGAAGGGATGAAGAAACCTTTGAACTTCCACTGGCTGTTAGCTCCTGTGGGGGAACCTCTGCTGCTCCTGAAGGAGCAATCCTCCCACGTGCAGCTGTCTGTGGTGGCCAGCCTGAACTACCCACTGATCCAGCCAGTGCGGTCACTCTCTAACAATATATTTCACTAACAAATGCAGAGCCTTGCATCTATGGTGATTTTCTTTGATCAACAGTTGTTAATCTCATTACTTTAAAGACTTGCCTTCTTGGGATTGGTGAGTCAGTGATTTGAGTCTACTTTATAATCCAATCTAATAGAAGTCAATTATGAAAAATAAGAAATGAGAAAGGAAGCAAGCTCACTAGGCTCATTCCTCTTTGGATTTGTCATGAGCTGATCTTCTAAAGAATGCAGAGAACTATTTCCTTCCAGTCAGCCTCGTGAATACAACTCAGGTTTCAGAAATTCAGCCTCTATCAGCTTCATACACTTGCATGTGAATTCTGATGAGGTAATTTTTTTGTTTTTATTGTTTGTTTCCTTTTTTAAGATGCTACTTTGCTTCATAGATTTAAAAGTTTGGGTTATAATAAGAGCCTCATTGGTCAGATGTACAAAGAGTATAAACTTAAATAATCTTTTTGCTCTTTGTAAATTTTAAAAGACCCATAGGATCCACAGTGAAGAAATGTTACATTTTGACAACATATAAATATGTAGCTATATCAGAGGAAGGGTGTACTGTAGCATTGATAGGTGTCATTGAAGCAGTAGGTGTTCAGTAAGACTCCATTTTATTTACTTGTCTCCATGAGGGCACTTGCGTTTAGAGATGGGAGAAAGAGTATGTATCATCCCTTCCTACTACTTGCAACATGGAATTAAGTGAATCTCACAAACAGATGTTGTCTCCAGGTCAGATCCTGGATATTACTGAGTTTTGCTCCTGTAAAATTTTTTGGGGCTTTTTCTTCCAATGAGGTATTGCTGAACATAGTGCTGTAATGTAAAGGTTTATGTTTAACACTGGGGCTATTTGCAAGGCTATTTGTAGAAAGATGTGTAGTGTGGAATCAGTGATCAGACATCATACCCACAGAGTGTCCTTAAAACTCAATTTTTTTGTAGTGCACTGTTGCGAACATTTATGATCAGGCTATAACAAGAGAAGGGAAATAATGCTAATGAAGCCGAAGCCATTTAGTACGGTACCATCTACTTAGACATCATGCAGAAGAGAATTTACTTCCAACAGGAGACTGAAAACAGAGCAGGCTAATCTTTGCAGATTCAATACTTGACCTTCAATTAAGGTGCAGGTTTAGGGTAGAGAGGGGTTGAAAAAGAAGAAAGCAAATTGTGGAAGCAGCTAAGCCCTAACCTGGGCTCACAGCAGCTTTCCTCCTCGATATAAATTATCACAATGTCCTAAGGATATTAGTGTATTATCAAAACAATGTTCAGATTTTCAGCTTCCCATCTCTCATATATGTGATTGGGAATATTAGTGTAGTATTATGAACACTGTGCACTCTTGAGCTGCTGCTGCTCTCCGCATAAAGAAACATCTAGCCTTCAGTTGCAAGCGAAATCACAGCAGAACACATTATTTTGGGAGAAAGCTCTTACTCTCTGTGCCTGAATAATATGAGTATACTGTCACTTGCTCTGAAATCCTGTTGAATGAAGCAGTTGTACTGTTACTTGTCAAGCTGCAACCCAATGCACCTCCTGAGAAACAGTCTGAGAAATATCCCTTTCATTAAACCACAACAGTTTTTTCCATGGGTATCATTGCTAGTTGGATTTTTTTCAAATAGCAAAGACTAGCTGCACGTGAGCTCCACCACTTTAGTTCTACCTGAATTGTAGGTTGAAGCAATGGTATGAACTACTGCAAACATAAGAAACTTGGAAGAGCAGCTGCAAGGAAAAGTTTAAATTCGATTCAGTTAGAACTTTGAATTATTACTAACATAGCAAAGGATTTTATATTTGTTGTGAAAAACGTAGTAAAACTGTGATGACTTTTAAGCTAAAAGAGATAAGTTTTTGTCTTTAGAGGAATGTAAGTGTAATTTAATTTACTTCACCTACTGGCAGCTTAAAAGAAAATTCAGCATTGAATGGGAGGAAAGACACATTCCTAGCATGCCTTTAGCACATAATCATTAGTAATTTCCCTCTCCTGGCCTTCAACTTGCATATCCTGGTGCACTGCTGAGGGACTATTATGAATTGTGGTGTACATCACCAATAAAGATAGGCACATCGGTTTAATTCAGTATATGAATTTGTTTTCATTCAGATGACAAGGTGGCATAGCAAGGTTAAGCACTTTTTTGAATTATTTTATTAAATACCATTGGTTGCACCGACTTTTCCCCTGTAAACTGCAGCCTATCACCCTGTCGATTGCCTCTGAACTAGGCTTGTTCGTACTGAATTACGGAACCCACCACTGTTTATATCATATGGGTATGTTGGTCACATCTTACCGTTTCTAGGAAATATTAAATACTGCAAACTCGGAGATGCTAAAGTCAAAACAGATTATGCTTTCCTTATATGCATATCTGCTTTTCTTATGCCTTCTTTGGTGAAAAATAAATATGTGGGTAATTGTTTTATATTGCATTTAGAATCAAATGTAGACATTGTGCTAGTCTAGCATTTATTTTGCTTTATTATTTGATGAGGGGGTTTTTTTGTTTCTAAGACCAGGCTGGGGCAGAGAGGTTGTGTATTGGCCTGTGCATGCAAAGAGAGAAAAAATGCTGCTGGTGCAGGGTCTAAAACTTGATGTCATTAACTTGCCTCTCCTGAAATAAAGGCAGATTCCCAATGGTTTATCAGCCACGGTTGGCATTTGTTGTTGCTAATGAGCATTGCTAGTGAGAGTGTCACCCACAGAAACCTGGTTTGAGTTCTGTCCAGTGCAAACTCACTGGCCCCTAAGGGGAATGAGGTGAATCTCAGCTTTGGCTGCTCAGTCCCTATCTCATCCCACCTCATAACTCTGGAAAGCAGACACATTCCTGTGTAATCTACAGTAGTAGTAGCTTGCATGATGGGGCCACCATTTTGAATGCAAAGATATAAAATCTTTCTGCTCCCAGGGCCTTATGGGTCTAGCACAAAGACTGTTGAGAGCTGCATGGTGTGGTCATGGCTCCACCATGTAACCTCACGTGCCAGGGTTGTGCCCCCACCACATACGACTTCTTGATGATGTCTAGGAAGTTTTGTTTAAAAAGAAGACAAAAACAGTTCAAGCCCTTGCTTAAAAAAAGGGGAAATAAATGACACTGTCTATAGGCTCAATGAGCCATATTTCTTGACTTACAAGCAATGAATTAACTGCTAAATAAATGGGTTGACACAATCAGAATGTAAATTGTAGGGAGGGGAAAGAGAAGAAGGGAAACAATTTGGAAAACTTTAATTGTTCACAGTAGGTTAAATTCTTACCCTACGGCACACTGACAATAGCCCCTTACAAAGCCTTCTTGTAGCAGTCAGTGGGTGTTCCACATTAGCATTCGAGTTTGGATCAGGCATGCATTTCTTCAATAAATCTCCTGACTACCCCCACACTCCTGTTATGCTTTGGTTCATACTGTGGAGTGGTCTCAGAGCATGAAAACTGGATTCCTTTTGGATGAAACTCAATTGCAGTATGTGCTCCAGCAGTACACTTGGTGTGATCCAACTGTCAGTAGTATTCATGTCCTTGGGACCAAACTAAAGCCAGTTTAAATTAACCCCCAGCCAAACACATACAGTGCAGATATAGGACCCTCAGCACCATTTATTCCCCTCTATGGATGCTCTTTTGGCCATAATACTTACTGTTGTCATGCCTGCTAAAGTGTTTTCTCTGGTTCTGCTTCCTCTCAGAGACTGCTGTTCAGGCTTAGAAAGTGCAACTGAACTGAGGTGTCTGAAGGGTGTTCCAGCCAAGGTGAAGCCTGGGTTAGTCACTAGGAACATACACACTGACAATACAATACAATAGTAGTGACGCATACAAACCAGTGGTAATCACAGACAGCTTAAAATCAGAAAGCATCAAAAAGTAGAGCTCAATTGCTGTTAAAAGACCTCAAATGTGTGAGGGGTTAATTCTGATGATATCTTTGTGTCTGAGCTTTGCAGACTGGGTTTTCCAGGCTCACAGTAACTTTGGGTTATAGTTCCCTGAGAAGACTATAAGGCCAGAACAAGGATCCAGCAAGTGCAATATCATGTCTCTGACTATGCATGGTAGTGGATACTTAGAGAAAGAATAAGGAATGTACACTGTGGTTCTAGCTTCAGAAAATCTGAAACTCTTCCTGACCTGTAAATTGCATCTACATCATCAGGTTTAACCCATCATGGACCCTTCTTCCATTAATTTGTATAATTTCTTTTTGAACTCATTTATGGTTTTGGCTTTGCAAGCATCCTGTGTAATGTGTTCTACAATTTCATTATGCAGTGTGTGAAAAAGTACTTCCTTTTGCTTAAAGCCTGTTGCTTGGTAATTTCATTTGGTATCTTTACTTCTTGTGTTAGAAGAAAGGGGGAATCGTTGTTCCTTGTTTACCTTTTCCAAGTAATCTTCAATTTTGTAGACCTCTATTATAGCCCTTTCCAACCACCTTTCCTCTGCTTTGAACAAGAAAATACTGTGTAATTAAAAAAACCCAAAACAACAACTAAATAAAACCTCAACTACTCTATGTCTACATTAGCATCTTTGTTCAATGTGAGGTCTGAAGCAAATCTTCCACTTACCTTCATTTTTACTATTCATTTCTTGGTTGCTTCTGGCTGTACCGTGCAGGTTCCTTTCAGATCTAAACTATAAGCTTTGCTCCAGGGTTGCTGTAAAGGTGCTCTAAGTCCTACCAGAAACAGAGGGTCCAAATCAATGACTGCTCTCACAGCCAGCTTTGGACCCCATGTGTGGTAAGGACATTTGGTCCAGGTGACTGAACTAAATCTAGCCTGAAGTGATTTCCCTTCAGGTATAGAGGTCTCAGCATCAATTGCTTTGATCTGTCAGTCCATCCTTCAGCATCCAATTCCTTTCTAAGGTAAATGTGACCTTATTCTTCCTGTATGAAAGCTTTATCTAACTCCCAGTCATCCCAGTTGCCTGCTCTGCACTTTATCTCAGCCTAGTAATTCCTCTTTGTGGTGGTGGGAGCAACACAAAACATTTATACAATACCATAATGATGTTTTCTCTTTTGCCCTCAATTTCTTTCCTACTAATTCCTCACAGTTTATATGCTGCTTTAGCAGATGATAGGCACTGAACCGATGTTTTCAGAGCCTTGTTCACATGACACAAAATCTCTTTCCCAAGTGGCAAGAGCTCATCCAGAACACACTGTGTATATTTGTACACAAATAAATGTTGTTTTCTTAATGTATGTTATTTCACAACTGTCAGAATCAAATTTACTTTGCCCTGTTATTATCCAGTCACTCAATATCATGAGATATTTCTGAACTCTTTGCAGACAAATTGCATTTTTGCTGCCTTGAATTATTTAGTATCGTCAGCATACTTCATTATTTACCTAGCTTTCCATCTTATTTTATGAATATAGTCCCAGTACACACCACTCTGTGATTCCACTAGACCTCCCTCTGCTGTGAAAACTGGTCATATATTCCTTTGCTTCCTATCTTTTACCAATTTACTGCTCCAGGTGAGAATTATATCTTTTGTGATAAGACATCATCACAAACATTTTGGATATGCAAGTGAACTGTATCAGTGAGATCACCCTTTTCCATCTGTTCACCCTCTGATGACCTTCATAAATTTTGGTGGTGTGACTTCCCTCCACAAAAGCTTTGTTGACTGTGACTTTATATTGAATTTATCCACGTATAAACTGATTATTTTCTTTTTCATAGTTGCAAGTAATTTATCTGGTGTGGAAATCATACAAATTGCCTCTAGTTTTCTGGACCACCTCCCCTTCAGAGCCTTTTTTTAAATAGTGACATCATTTCTGCCACTTTCTGTACCTCTGAGATGGAGACCAGTTTCGAATATTTGAGTTTCTTCAGAACTTTTGGGTAACACCACATAAATGTAGGGATTTACTATTAATTTTAATGATGTATTTTAAAACCTCGTCTACTAATGTTTTGATATTAAACAGTTGCTTGGACTCATTTCTTCAGGTTCCACTGTGGAAAACTCCCTAATCTTTCCTGTAATGAAATCTGATACAGAGAATTAATTTGGGTTCTTGTGCTTCTGGCTAAACTCCCCTAGGTTTTCATTCACAAAACTGTCTTAGATTTCCATTAATAAAAAGCCCCGGTCATTCCCACTGAAGTGTTATGGATCATCAGGGGTTAAAGAAGTTGCAGCAGGAAAAGCCCTGTTAGTTCAATTGTTTATTCCTCTTGTCTGCTCTGAGATCACTCTGGTCACTATGCCAGATAAAGTTATCTGTGGAAACTGGGCATTCTCTTATCTCTGCTATGCCCATCAGTGAAATACCAAGATATCTAGGAGACATTTGAAAGTAGAGATAAGTTAATTTTTTTTTTCTGCTTCTCACTTCTTTTGCCATTTCTTTTATAGAAATCTTGTCAGAACTTCTCTTACTGACAGAATATGTGAGGTAATTAAAATAAAAATCAGTATCTATACTCCCAGTCAAGAAGGATTTATGGTTCCTTTGCGTTAAGACCATTGCTGTCTACTGATAGGTCTTCCGAGCGTTCTGTTTTCAACTTCCTTCAATGATTCTGGGCTCTAACTTCTCATGTTATGGATCTTTAATCATGAATTACCAGCCAACTGGAACAGTGGGAGAAGGATAGTTCATACACGCCCTGTGCTCCAGTTAGTCTCTGTGAGAAGTGCACAGAAGCTCTGCTGTTTCCTGTCTAAATCCAGCAGAGGAATTACCAGCAGTTTGTCACCCCAGCAAGTTTTAAGGTAAGCTTAGCAGCTAAGTGTTGATACTGGAATATTTGTCATCAGCACTCAGGGGAACCATTCACACCTCAGATTTGTATAAACTTTACATCTTAATGTGAAAAACCATATGCATCCAACACATGTAAAGCTGCATTTGAATTCAAATGAGATTAAGAAGTGGTTCCCTGACAGTCTTGCTTTTAGAAGTCTGTACTAAAGCCTTGCTTCTGAGGTATTTTTTTTTGTTGTTTTTTGGTCCCTGGTGATGCTGAAAGCCATTTACTGTGAACTGCTGAACCTACAACAACAAAAGCAACAGCAAACCTTGGTTCCAATGGCAGGGACAACTTCTGGCCATCCTGAATTGCTATTCCTATACATTTTTGCCATCGTTGTTTCTTAGGGTTAAGTCCAACAAATGGCCCTTTGTGATACTGATATGAATCAATGGAGACACATGTAAGTGGGAGATGACAATAATTGGAGAACCTTGATGACTAAGGAGTTGCTAGCTCAGGGACTCCCAAATAACAACCCAGCCATCTGGCCAGCCATTCAGCTGCCTGCTGTGAAGGCTCTGCATTTAAAAATTGTGTTATCAACTTTACAATAAAGAAGCAGCCACTTGAGCATCAGCTTGCAGAGCAGACAGGACTAAGGGATCCATTATTTAAATATAACCCTTTCAGCCAGATATGAGTAGGAGGAAAAAACAAGAACTCTCCCTTATCACTCAACCACCCAAGCAGCAAGAAATGAACAGAGAGACAGAGTTGGAATGGTTACTTCTAGTGCTTCATGTTGCTGGAGGAAAATCAAATTGGTGGTGTTGTGTCCTTTCCATCTGTTCCACGCTACCTTCTCCTGCTTCCAGAGGAACTGCAGAAAGTATTGTTTCATACAAAAAAACAGACAAAATGGAAGGCACTGCCAAAACCCATACCTTTAAAAAAAATAAACAGACTACTGCATGCTTGTGTAGGTGATGAAACAGACATAAATTGATGGGAGAAAACCAACCCCTGGTAGTAGTTAAATAGACAAAGGTCTGTCTTCGCCTGAAGAACCACTGTAGACGATTTTGTGCAAAAACTGATGCTAAAATGGATGCTTTCCTCCTGGGTAAGCTAGTACAGCAATTAAGACAGCTTTTTTCTCTTGATAAGTTGGAATAGCTGACGTGCAATTGCCCGAGAGAATAAACTCCTCCCAGCACCATCTTTACAAGCAAGAACTTTATTTACTGTGTAGGAGATTCACTGGACATTTGGTAAAGCTGCTGTAAGAAAGCAGCACCCTTCTGCTGTTGTGACTACATAATCTGCTCAACGCAGATAATCCAAGCTCCCTTCTTTCAGACATTTAGCCTTACTAATAATTCAATCATCTTGGGCAGGGAATGTAAATGTTGTCAGATTGAAGCAGCTCACCAAAGTAATTTTTCTTGCTATTCTGGGAGCTAGGTACTGGTTACAGTCTTCACTCATTACAAGAACTAATCATTAGCTGTAAGCAGTGTATTTGTAATGAAAGAATAACTAGTATACAATTATTTCAGGACTTGGCAAGTTTCAAGGAACTGTGCGATAACACGCTGTGGGGAAAAGCTGGGAGGTAGGAGACTTGCCCATGTGATTTCAGTGATTCAGAATGTATCATTACACACAGAAACATACATGTGTGTGTGCACACGCCTACTATCAAATGCCGTTTATAATGGCCAAACAAAACATTAGCCATGAATGTGCTCTTCTCGTTGTTGAGAAAGAAAGATTATTTTGTAGTCTCATAACTCATTTGTATGATTTATGATTAAAACATATTTACTGTGCATGTATTATGCTCAAGTGCTGTCCTACAACTGGTGTAGGGCACAGTTTTACTTCTGTTGAAATTAATAACAAAATCTCAATGTTCTCTATTACAAGAGTGGGCTTATAGCTTTTTGGTGTGCTCTGAGAGTAGTGCACAACTCTTTATTGTGCAATGCATACTAAAAACCTAGTTACTGGCTAAACTTAATGTCAATGTTTAGACCCTTAGATATGCCTAACTGTAAAGTGAATAGGAAACACATTTTGCTTTCAGTGCACTTATTTGCTGACTGTGTATCTGCCTTTCTGTGATATCATAAAGTAAAACAGTAGTTTGGGATCTCTGAAAGCACACAGGGCCTTGTTCACCACAGTTGGTTTCCTAAGGGAAGGGGACTGAAGCATCTCAAGTGCTGTCTTGGAGCCATCATTTCAAACAACAGTGGGTACAATCCAAAAAATCCCTGGGTGTGACAACTCTCCAATAGTGAGAAAGAACGGCCCCAGATCAAGACTGATGGTGTATCTTATTTATAATTTCATCCTCATGATCTTTGAGTCAGCTTTAATTGCCAGTTATAAAAAGGAGGCGCACAGTTTAAGTTTGAAAAAAACCACTAGAGCTCTCAGGACGGCTGCATTTTGAGGCTTATAGAGTGGTTGCTCCCTCACATCTTGTTGAATCCTGTTGATTTCCTTCACCAGTCCTTCACAAAAATTCAAGGTCCCATTTTGGGTGGCTGATTCTGTGATAAGAAAGGAAGAAATCTGGTTATCTTCCCTTCTCTCCAGGTGAGCTCTCTGGTGTTCTGTTTCTTTGGAAGCCTGTTTCTCATTCAGAGAAAAGTGGAGAGAGTGGATGAACAGACACTGGGAACTGCAGAGGCTTCACAGACACTTTCTTCTTTTCTCAGCAAGGTATCATCTGCTCCTCAAAGTTCTTTATTTTCTCTTCTGCTTGCTTGGAAACATGGTCCAGACAAGGATCAGATGGTTTTCTTCAGCTCCAGGTGGGATGATTGAATTATGTCACATCTGAAGCTGAATGAGAACACAGTATGCAAGGTGTGGCTGGTATATAAATAAGCTGTGCACTTTCTGGAGGGCTCAAGCTTGTGCTCAAATCTCTCCCTAGCTGATTGCCAGAGAGTTTCCAGTTCTTCTTCATTTCCAGAAGAACAAAAGATTCAAGCCTTTGCTACTTGGGACACCCCAGTTTGGTCCAGGGGCTATCTTTCTCCTAGTCAGTACAGGTTTCAAAGTCCAAGATGAGGTGTGAGAGGACTAGGAGTCCCTCATTCCTTGCCACTGGGGCCTGGCTATTTAGGGGAGCACCCTCCAGAGGAGATCAAGTGAACAGTGAATCTGCCTGCTTGCATGAAACACTGAAAAACCATCTTTGAGGAGCATCTTTCTTTCATGCTACCAGATCAAAAAGCCCTTTTATTCCCATGATTTCCTCAATCCGAAACACAATTTTGACTTTCTAAATGCCAAAGTGCTAGATACCACAAAGACAATTGCTGTTGTGATTTCATGCTGATAGGGTTCTGTTGATGATGGACAGTCTTATATTTAAGACTGATCTTAATATCAAACATCGATACCCAGTCGCCTTATGTAATCTTTTGCCTAATTTTGGTCTCCTGTGGAAACAGGCATTGCAGAGGCTCAGAAAGAGGATAGGGGATTGATATGCTTAAGGACAGGAAACCCTTTTACTCCCAGCTTCAAAGCTTAAAAGAAAAACACAGAATAAAAGAGTGTCTTCAGAATCTATCTTCTGGCCTAAGGCAATTGAACAACCCTATAATAGGCTCCTTTTTTTTCTCAGGCACCCTGGTAACATAAACTACTTCTGTTCTGTCACAAGATCACATTAGGGATGTGTCATGTGGGATCCCACAATCTCAAGGCATGACTCCGAATGGCAACAGAAAACCACATGAAGCCTCACAGAGTTATTAATTCAACTCGTGTCACACCCGGACACAGCCAGATATAGAACGTGCCATGGCGAATTACAGCCATGAAGAGCTTTGGCAAAAATGCTACTTGACAAGTGAGCTCTCTGTCTTGACAATCCCCCTAAAACTACCCATCGAACAGGAACAGGTTTGCTTTTCCATATTGCTACCAGGAGGATACCTAAGAATCTCAGTGGCCGAGTGCTTGTAGGTCTTGTTAGTCAGTAGTAGCTACTAAGGGCTAGGCCACCCAGCCGACACAGTCGAATTACTGTGGCTTACCAGGTATTTTACCAGGTGTAACAGACTGGCGTATGACCTGTTTAAATACCGATGCAAGCACACTCCTGATTGAAGACATGGGAACGGCTTTAGAGCTGTCCTTGGTGGGCTCGCCTTGCCACGCCGACAATTTGGGTCGCCTGCTCCTCTTCCTGCCGTGTCGTGCGAAACATTTGGGATGTCTGCTTCTCTTCCAGTGCTCAGTTTTCCTTCAGAGTTGCTTACGCCCTTGAAACAAGCAGTACGTGGAGGTTTGTGTGTGGGAGGGGGCGGGGAGGCATTGGGGATGAAGTGGGACACCTTCATGGAGTACTGTATGTTAAATAACAGACTGAGAGAGGGAGTGATGAGTCTCTCAAGGAAGCATAAACACTATGTACTCATTAGAAGACTCATTATAAATAAAGTACAGGGAAGGTGCTCTGAGAGAAAGCTTTTTCGTTGGTATTTATTAGGACAAAGAGCTCCTTTAATAGGGCAACTGAAAAGCACTCTGCTGCAATCATTAATAGGCATTACCACTTTTACTGACTTCTTGGGAACAGTTTTGCCCTTCTCACTGCCTCTGCATTAAAGGGACAGGCTCTTTATTCAATATTTATTCCAAAAGTATGAACCAGGCCAAGACTGGGGGGAAGGAGTGCAAAACCCCAAGAACTTTTACATCTCAGCCCAGAGGCAAAGCTTCGCTGATGGAGTGAAACACAGCAGGTGGCTGATAGACTTGGATAGGCTCTTCTGCCTGGATTTCCTCTATTTTGGGAGCTCCAACTGGGTACCTCAACCCACCAGAGGGAAAATATAGCAAAAAAGGGGAGCTGGAGAGAGAGAGGAGCTCACTCTCTGAAGTTCCACTATGTCTTTTATCACTTCTGCCAGGCTGGAGCAGACTTGTCTGCTTTAACTAAGCACTGTGCTTCTGGCTTTCAAACGACAAGGACGGTTGTAATTTGTCATCTGAAAATGGTAGCCATTTTCTCTGTCAGGTTAACATACCCTTCTTGAAACTCTGGAAACAACCAGCCTGCCGAAACACAGCCGTGGTGAACGGGAAGGTTTGCTGTTTGCACTTTTTAGGCTTTTTTTCCCTCTCCCCAGTGGAATTTTAAGGTATGAAAACATTATTTTTTCCTGGGATTTCTTTCCTGCTTGTTGTTGGATTTTACCAGGCTGCGCTTGATAAATGTACATGGAAGTCTGAGCACTGTGAATAATTTGCAGTTTTTGCATTATGTGATCTTGAGCCAACACATGCGATGAGAGCTTGGAAAGGAAAATATTAAAAACAATTGTAAAGAGAAGTGAACTTTGTTATTTTCCTTTAACAAACATACACATGTGACTTTGAATTGGCTGGCTCTCCCATCGGCATAGGCACATGCACGTAGCAATCCTTCTGCTTTTCAGAAGGAAATGAAACAGGCGAAATGTTTTCCCTCAAAGCCAGTGCCCGCAATTGCAAATGCTGCATCCCCTGGAGGATATTGCCCCTGCAGGACTGCACAGTCAACACAGCAAGGTGCAGCGGAGAACTAGGCTTGGAGTAATCTTTCTCCTCTACCAGCTGGATGAATAGCATGGTGCTGAACCCAAGCTGACTTGGCTACATTGCTTCTGGGCCAGAGGCACTCGCTTCAGGCTGTCCCGAAACATGGAAGGAGTGGGCACACGACAGCCTATGCCCAGGGAGATCTGTGTCAGGCACTGCCTGAACACTGGCAGACAAGCACTGCACAGAACGTGAACTTCTGCCCACTGCAGCTTTTGGTCCTTATTATTTCCCAACTTCTTTTCTCCCAAGGCAAGCACGTCAGCTACCAATCAAACCCTTGAGAAGACTTTCTCTGCAGTCTCACTCTCTTGGTCCTCTGTGTTTCTATTTCCTCTTTGCTTACTTTCTCCTTCTCTCCTCTAGTTCTGTTTGTATGGTTCAATGCTGCATGGTTCCCTCAGCGCCAGACGTGTGACAGTGCTGGGTGAGATCAACGGTTTGTCCTGCTCAGCATCTTGCTTCTGAAACGAGCCAGAACTGGATGCTCTGAATAGTTTAAGAACAGTGCAAAAATGTGGATAGAAGTAATGTCTTTGCCTTTTCATGTGGTATTAGGTTTTCTTTGGTGTTCATTTTGTCTATAGAGAAGCTTACTTAGAATGAATAAAGTAATCTAGATGAATTCTCTAGCCCATTATTTCTCATTCTTACTGCTGTCACACAAAATAAGTATCTCTTTCTAGGTTGTCTGTGTTATATATTTACTTAGGCAAAGTATTGACCATTCCGCTCTCCAAATAACTTTCCTCAGCTGTCTGTAGTGAAGGTTAATGGGAGAACTGTCAAAATCAGTATTGAGCTGTGAGTTTTGTCTTTGTGAGAAACCTGCAGCCTTTTGTTCAAAGGTTTTCTTTTAAATTCATGAACTTAAACAAGTGCATAATGCTCTTCAGACAGGCTTAGTTCATTTGAAATCAGGCTTATATCAATTTAGATTAGACAGACAAGAATCAATGCAAGCTGTCATCCGTGCCAGCCAATGTTAAATTGAACTGAGAGCGACCACACAGTGGTTTACACTACTTTAATCACTGGTTTAAAAAAATAACTTACATTGAACTGCTGTGACCACCTTGTAAAGAAAGGGCTTTGCTTTACCCCCAGTCATGCTGCCTGGGGGCTTTAGCTGAAACAACAGGACCTATGATGAGCATTTCTTAGCTTTCTCCTTCTGCATGCATCTCTCTCAAGATCTTTCTATTTTATAGGGTAGAGACCCCAGGAGGTTTTAAGGAAGGGCACACCCAGGTGGTACAACACAGCAATACTTGCTCTAAGCAAGGTAGCACAGGATCTTCAAAGGTACAGCTAGGTAGGACTGTGGGCTGCATGGCAGCTGAGAGGCACATAGCATGAGGAAATGTGGATGAACGTTCTACCCTGTTCTTGCTGACCTCCCATTTTCTGCTGCTGACTGCTGGGGTCTGGGTAGGAACTGCAGGACACCTGCTGCCATTCCCTGTAGCACAGGCTGAACTCAGAGCCTCCTGGAGCAAGTGGAAAATCGCCTCAGAGCTTGCTCCCGGATGCAGACAGACTTCTTGAGGTCTCTTTGTTTTTGGAATGGTGTAGAGGGGGTTGAGTGTTTGGTTATTGTACAAAATCTCTTTGAATTTCAATTTGCAAAGCAGACGTAAAAAGCAAAATGAGCAGAGGTTTGCCTATTAATAAATTGCATCCAGGTCCCCAAAATTTGCAGTCGTGGAAGAACTGGGGGAGCTTGAGCTGTGTCTAATGTCCCAACTGCCTATGACGCTGTTACAAACAGCCAACACCCCCCTCCACCAAAGAAACCAAGGGGGGAAAAAAACCCAGACCCCAACAACCTTACTTATAGCAGGCCTGTGTTGAGAATCTAACTTCCTTGGAAATGAATCTGGACAACTTCCCAGATAACATATCTGTCCCTCTAATTCCTATCTCAAGGATGAAGTTGATCAGAGAAGAACTGTAGAGGACTGGTGAGTTATTCTCAGTGTTTATCAGGGTAGCACCTGGAGGTGATCTGATCTTCCCGCCTCCTCAAAAAAATAAATCTGTCTTCCCTTGGCTAGCTCGCAAATCTGCACTCAAACCCTTCTGTGCCAAACATGTGCAGGTGTACAGTATGTGTGTTACTACTGAGCCATCTGCAGCCTCCCCTGCATGGCAGTTGTTTTACTTCGGAGTTCCTTTCCCAACCAAATGGAAGTCCGCAGAACAATTTCAATAGCACAAATTAAGAAGCTAATGCTTTCTCACAGTGAGATCAGTTTTGCCTCAGCTCACGTTGCAGGAACAGGAGATTTTTCTCTCATCCTGCTTGTCTCACTAAAGAAAATATATGACAGGCAAAGGAAGTGATATTGTAGGGTCCACCTTTATCCCCCACACAGGGCATTTGTTGCACAGACAGTCCCACTGAAAGGAAACAAATGCTTGGATTAATTTTCACCCTGAGGGGTTTTGGTTAGTTGGTCAAAGCATCATGGTCTGATAGTGCTGAGGAGGTGTCCACCCCCAGACGTGGCCCCCTCAGCAGAACAACCCCTGATCTCAAGATCACACTGAGCATCCACTGTCAGATGTATGAGGCATCCCAGCTTCCCACCCCTCTCCCCAAAAGCACTGTCTTCTCCCCAAACCAAGACATTCCCTATCTCTTCCCCCCTCAGATCATGGCATGCTCAGCGTTACTGTAAGCAAACAATGCAGCCCCTGTGTTTGTAAGAGAAGGAAGGCAGCAGTGTGTCCGTGAAACCAGGAATGTCACCATTTCCAGTTCTTGTTCCAGTTGGTACAACAGAAAGCATCAATGTGCCCTCCCATTTTTTGTAAACTTCAAGGAGCTGCCAGCCAACACGCTGAGCTGGTGAAATTGATGGCTGACTAGATGAACAAAAGTGCACTTTGGGGACCTCCCCATAGTCTGTCATTCACTAATGTTGTCCTCTCCTTGACTTCTGTGGGATTCCCGGGGAGACAGCTGTTCCCCACACGTAGGTCGGCAGCTATTTTGCGTCTGTGAGTGTAGGCACAGCTGTGAGTGGTGAACCAGAAAGAGGTAGAGAACTTGTCCTAGTGCCAGCAGGAGGTAGTATGGATGACTGGAGCCTTCCTGAAGAATCTAGGCACTTCTGCCTAAGGTGGCTTTGGAGCCCCAAAGCTATGCCAAGCCCACCACAGGGAGCCTACAAATAATACGTTCTTTAAAAAAAAACCCAACACTGACAAACTTTCAGTCCTACTGAGCATATTCATTGTGCAACATTTTCAGAGATATCTTCCCAAGAAAAGGCAAGTTGAAACTTTCCTCTGTTTATAGTTCCTCCTGTTTCTCTAGCACCACTATTTAATCCAGCCTCGCTGCAGAAGCACACTCTGCCTATGCCCACACCTGTCCAGGCCCACAAATTGGTGGAAATTGTGACTGGATAAACAAATTGGTGTCTAACAGCTTCAAACGAAGTGTTAGCTGAACATAGTCCATTTCTGCTCCTCATGATTTCAAGAGCTTGTTTTACTTGCATGTTTTCCATGCTGCTGTATGGTTCTGTACTTCAACAGAAGGGACAAAAGGATGGATTAGACCATATCATTTGATGAAAAGGAAGAAGTTTGGGATATGGAACGCTGTCTATCAGTGGGAGAAACGTCAGCTCAGACTTTTCTGGACTGAAGTCAGAATGTTTAAAATTTAAAAGTGAGCCACACAGGAAAGGTGTGCTTTCCCCAAGAGTCTAAAGCTGACCCCAAAAAATTACTGAGATCCTCCCTTATTTGTTTCATGTAAATAATCTAGAGAGCATAATATTTAATGTAAGGAGTCAAACTGTTTACATAAAGTTGAGTTGCATCGAACTGTATACTGCACTGGCAGAAATACTGCCAGTGTTTGCTGAAACAATAGAGTGAGCCTCAGCCAGTGCCTCTGGTCACTGGAGGAACGAAGCCTTTGCTTCTCCCAGTGTCTACAAAGTACTGAGTGTCTGCATCTTTTATAAAGTCACCGGTGTCTCCAATTCTGAGAAGGCACTTAAGGTTTCTTCAGTTCTAGTTTGTATTCTCTTTGCTTTTTGGCTTCTTCTCCCTCGTCTTTTTTTTTTTTTTCCTTCCTCCCTCCCCCTCCCCCTGAGCTTCCTTTTGCATGTTAGTGCCAAAATAGAACAAGAAAAGGGAGAAAGGTAGCCCCAAATAGTCATTCAATTGTTATAGAAAGTTTTTGTAAATGCATTTTATACGTTTTTGTATGTGTTCCTTTTACCAAAACGATTTACTAATGCCTCTGGAATGAAAATGACTCTGAAAACGTCAGCTCAAAGTTATTCAGATAAGTAATTAGCAACCTTAGCCAGCTCTTAGAAGTATCTGTTTAGGCCAAATCCTTTTGCACAAAAATTTCTAGCGACTTATTGTGTCTGCAGCTCAGACATAGCCTGACCTTGGACAGATATCCTGTTCACCGTTCATCTACAAGCAAGCAGCCATTAATCTAGTGTAAACATCAATATTTTTGTAAAATATAATCTCCCCTCAGCATCACTTTATGACTCTGTGATTTACAAAGTCTTAAACTTAGTTAAAATGACCACATACAGTGTTTGTGGCTTAATTAAATAGCTCTTTTCCTGCAACAATCAGGTGTTATTCACAGAGAACTTCTCAACTGTCCTTGGCTCTGCTTCGAAAAGGAACACGCCCTCTACAAGGCAGAGATGCAAGAGTAAACATTTGGCAAGGGTACGTTCCTTTCTGACCTCCTCCCTCTGTGCATGGTCAAGGATTTTATTTTAGCAAAGGTACTCTATTCCTTCCAACGAACCTGAACACTCTGCTGTCTTACTGACATCAATCTGGCAGTTTCCGTGTGAATGATACCAGTGTCATTCCCACCTAGAGGAACTGTCCGTAAAAGTGAACAGTGGCATCAGTTTCCAAACAGACTGAACACAACGGCTTGTCTTACATATAAGGTACTTTCCAACCTGACACTTGTCAAAAGTGCCTATCTTCCAGCGTCTAGCGTGCATTTGGTTTTCATTTTTAAGTGAACTCCAGTCAAAGCATTGATATGCATGCATAATGTATACGAAATCACCTATGAAAAGGATCCTTTGCTTCCAGCCTCCCCAGGTTTCATGGAAGTTGGTCTCAGCTGCATGTACAGAAGAAACCAGACTGGGGTCAACAATTTTATCCTTACCCCTGGTGTTTCCTCTTCTTAAGTCCCAAGGGTGGAAAATAACCATTCCTTTCTTTGGGGCTACATTACTGTATTCTGCAAAAGGCAGGAACTGAGAGCTTAGCAACATTTGGGAAGCCAAAGCATTAATGGAAGAAGTGATCAAATTAGCCAAGGAAACCTAACTATGACAGATGCCATCTCGACTGAGCAGTTTACAATTTACTACCACAGAAAGAGCACAGAGGAAGGTGAATACTGACAAAAGAGCATTCTTTTCCAAGCTAACTGCTTTTGAGATGAAAGTCAGCTCCTTACCTTATAATGAGACATATCTATAAATCCTTTATGCGAGAGGTTAATAGGAGCTGGCAGTCTCTGACTCGTGAGGTTCGTTCAGTGCTACAAGGAAAGAACCACAGGCGGCACGTCGGCAGAAATGAGCCTAAGTGCCAGGAGTCAAAACCGCTATCCTCCACAGTGATTAGATGGCACATTTGATATACACTAGAGCAGGACGACTGACAGATAGCTATGTGGAGGTGGCAAGATCTTATATATAGTAACTACTTCGGCTCTCTAGAACCGAGCTATCTCAATAGCTGCATATGTTTTTTAAGAAGTCATAGAAACCTAAAGCCAACCACTGTAATGAATTCAGGGGGTAGTTTAATGGAAATCTCAAGAAGGAATGTAATTAGATGAAGTCAATTAGGCTGCTTGGGGATTTCTGGCTGCTGTTGTTGCTATCTGGGAACCCTAATAGGACGATTAGGATTAACTGAAATCAGCCTGATTGATTAGGGCATATAAACCTACATATGCCAAATTCCAGGGGGACAGTGTGCTGGAGCTTGAATCCATCTGGAGCTATGAGTCAGGAGGATGAGTTTACTCTGCTGGCCTTGGAGAAAGCAACAGATCAAGACTAGATACACAGAATATAACCAAAGCCGAGTGGTGACATAAAAAGGCTGCTAGGGAAAGGACTGATTTTATCTTTTATGGCACTGGGTGTGAAGGCCATCCAGTCTATCTTAAGGAAGTGAGACTAATACTAAGCAGATCTTTTCCTTTAAAAAAAAATGTAATGTGTATATAACAAAATGCATCTACGTTTTCTTTGTACAGCTTTTTAGGCTCAAGTCCTTGCTCAGTACGGCTGTGAAATTTCCCAGGATGTCGGAACCTTGTTATTACTGCAGTTCTGTTAGTTCAGAGCCAAATTTGCAAATGTGAATTTAAAAGTGCATAAAAAAACTGTCAGTGAGTAAATCCTGATGCTTCTGTGTCATGGGGTCAAACACACAAATGTTTATTTGCATACATTTAAAATCCAGTCACTGCGGCACATGGGAACCCCACCTGCAACCTGCTTAGAGGACAACTGAGTTATCTTGGCGGTATTTGTTGCGGAGAAAGACCCTTATGGCCACTGAAGAGTTTCAGGAATGAAGGCTGGGGTGTGTGGGGGGATCTGGAGGGGAAGGGGAGGCGATAGACCAGCTCTCTGTTATTCAAAGAAGCTGCTCTAAAGCAAGGTAAAGCAGTCCAGGCAGGAGCCTGAGGGATCTGATCCCAGTCATTACCACTCATGCGAGGGAGAGGATATGTCAAGGGTAGGGAACGTCTTGGGGGACCTGCAATATGGTAACTCACTTTCAGCTAAGTGGAGAACAACAGCTTTAGCTGTACAGTTTAATAACAGGCTAGGCCACTTTATGTACCGGCAGGGCTGTTAATGCACAGTAGTCTGCCTTTCATTGTTAGGAGAGGAACCCCGCAGTTCCCATTTGACAGCCAGGAGTAAAATTATTTTGCCGCTAACATTTCTCTTCGGCATGAGACCGCGGGGTTGCACACTGCACTCATCCTGCCTGCAGCCCCCTGCACCTGCAGCTCCCTCCTCACAACACAGGAAGGTTCCCATGGGCTTGGAAGCAAGGGATTTTGCCTTCCTCCCATGGCTCCCATGCTATTCAGCTCTATTTGGGTGGCATACCCGCCTGTGTACCATGGCTGCCAGCTGTGGAGTGCTGTGCAGCATCCTGGAGTGCCTCCAGTGGTATTTTGAACAATTAGTAACCAGCCCGGCATGATCATGTCCTAATGAATTACTGAACTGTTTTCTTCTGGTTGAATACTGGGCTAAACCCTGAAAGAAAGTGGACACCTGCAGATTGTATTAGCCAAGACCTGTCAGTGAGAATTTGCCTGAGTTAGGAGCACAGGACTTGCCTCAACCCTTCCCAAAATATGTCCTATATTGACCTTAATATTGTTAATTTCTCTTGCCGTTTTAGAAAGCATGCTTCGCATAAGCATCACGCAGCAATTCAAAGAAACAGAAGCCCTATCATAACATCAAATGCCACAATCACTAAATGGCACTTTCCTTAGTTACCTGTTGACCCGTGAAAGCATTTTTCTTCCATTAACTGGGCTTTATTAGGAAATGATGGGGAGCAGAGGGGTTTTCCCAGTACTACCACCTTGCCCATATTATTAATAATCCAGCTCATCTAGTCACAAAGCCAGTGTAAATCTTGCAAGAGAAAAGCCATTATCAAAAATAGATTACTCAGAGAAAAATGTCTGAATTTATCCAGTATTTTTTTGCATCTCTTGCTCTACTTTGCAACATCTTTATCAATACATTAATTTGAATGGGTATAAAAATGCTACAGCTCACTCTTGAAATTATTTTAATCAAAGCACTCGCTTCACTGAAAAATATTGTGAAATATTTTCAATAACAATCTTAACATCAAATTCAGTAAAAATTAAGAAAATAAATCTCCTTTGAATTCTGCTCAGTAGAAATTATTTTGTTATTTCCCCCCAACAAGTCAAGGACCATTTTTCCCCTTCATAAATGTTTCATATCTATGGGTCTGACTTTGTGGTAGGTGTAATCATACAGGTAATTCTTTCAGCAAAACAGATCACCTCTGACAGCAGATACTAGTGTGTTTTCTCTTCTATAACAAACCAGTTATAATTGACTGGGGCATCTGCTAACAGAAATGTTCTTCTTTGTGCTGATATTTTTGTGTGCTATAATACTTTTCATAATCTCTTTTTCGTTAAATTGTTTTATTGCATCTGGCTCACAGGAAGATTTCATCTCTATCAGAAATGGTTTGACCGTTCATTTTTTTATTCTATTTTAAAAAAACTAAAATCACCATATTTCATGCAGTTAATGTTATTTTCTTCACAATGAATCCCAGTATCCATACAATCCTGGATAAGCAAGAGATACTACAGCCAGCACTTGCTTCTATCGCTAGACCATTTCACAGCTTATTTCATTTGCTGTAAGTTTTCACAAGATTCGATAGAAAGTCTGTGAGACTTGGGGGAAAAACACAGGACTGTTTTTAACACGGTGGCATTTGACCAAATGGGAGGGAGGAGGAGGGGGAACATGAAAGTCAAAAGTGTAATAGAGGCTGGAAATTCTTGAACAGATGTAGCAGGTGTAAACATGTTTCCTTATTTTGGTTCCTGGATTTAACATCCTCCTACAAGACTTCCATGTGCTCAGAAAAAAGGTTATATGTGCAGATGGTAAACTGCTAAAATGCCCAGAAGGTTCAAACTCATCTTTGCTTGTGAAGACAGGGAGAATTTCCCATCATCTGACTCACAGGTGTTTGGAGCACTCTGAGTTAGAGGCAGGTTCGGCAGTGCCGCTTTGCTTGAGCAGATGCCTTAGGTCGTGCGTTGGAAACACGCAGGCTCTTTTTCTCATGATGTCCAAGCGGCTAAGAACATTAGGAGAGCTCCCTGGAGCAAGGAGGTGGGGAGAGACTTTTTGGCATGTGGTCCACACAGTCATTACAAATTGAGGCTCTGGGCTGTTGCTGTCCCTGGGCTGCTGCTCTCTCTTCCTGACACATTGCGCTGCCTCGGGTCACTGCCTCGCTGCTTGCCTGCCCATTGTAGTTTTGATCATACATTCCCTTTTGGCACAGGATGATTATTTTCTGCATTCTGCTAGGTCCTCTTCCCGTTTGTCCCTATTAGTTGGTGGCCAGCGCAGGAGCGAAAAGAAGCAGGTGTCTTAAACGCTTGGCTGACACGCTGGAATGGGGACGCACCAGGGACAGCTCTGACTGTGCAAGTACCACTCACAGCACGCTCTGCCCAGCCTCGCTCAGCGCTGACAGGCAGCAAGAAAGCACGGGGCCTGCCTCCGAAAGCCTTGCTCGTTATTGATAATAAACATACCTGTCAGACCTTGCGTGCAGGGAGGTATGATGATACCACCACCAGGTGGGCAAAGGATGGGCGCTGCCTCCACAGGTGCGCCCTCAACCCAGGACTGCCCTACGGGCTCTGCTCAGGTCACCCCACCTGCCTCCACCACAGCATCCAGCTGAGGCCAGCGTGCCTCCGTGTCCGATGTCCCCATCCCTGTGACGGGCTGACTAACACTTGTGATTCCATGTCTTCGGCCAGATCCTCGGCTAGCGTAAATCGGTTATGTCAGCTGAACAGCTGGCCTTATGCACGCTGGCCAGCCTTCGCCAGCATCCCTCCAAATATGCTGCAGGGTCAAAAAGAGCCTGCCAGCACCTCCCTGAGGAGCAGCTGGCTCGATCCAAATATAGGCAAGATGTAAGCCGTGCTGATGGAAAGAGGAGAGAAAGTCAAGGTACCCACTATTTCCTCCTCCCAGTGCCCCTCCGGTTTTGCCAGGATCTTACGTAGGTATCAAATCCATCTGCTGGACTCATACACTAAAAAGGGAATGAACAGCAAGGTGGCAAACTTGTGGGTGACACAACGTTATTTATGGTAGTAAAAACATGACACATGACAAAAACACGATCTGATGATACTGAGTAATCCAGTGATAAAACAAAGGAGGAAATACAGCATAGATATGTGTATTGTAATGCCAGCGGGTAAAGCAGACAACTTTACATACAGAGCTGAGGGTGCTGGCCTAGCTGTTACTGCTCACACAAGAGATCCTTGAAGCACTGTGAAATCTAGGTATGTTTATGAAAATGCCAGATCCATCCTCAGCAGCGTTCAAAAAAGCAAATCAAACTCTAGGACTTACTATGGAAGGAACAAAACTGAAAACACTTCTATGCCCTGATACAAACACATCCAACGTGCCGGCATCCTGAACTTGGTGTCATTCAAGCCTGCTAGCTCAAAAATGGTAACGCTGGAGCCAGAGGAAGGTCCAGGCTGTGGGACGGCTTCTGTATTAGGATTTCAAAATAGATGAGGAGTATCTGTCTGGAAAATGAAAAAGTGAGGGGGATATGAGAGAAGTCTATGAAATCATGAATGGCACCGAGAAGGCAAATGGGGAATGATTGTAATTGACTCTCATACCATAAGAACTAGGAGCATCAGATGAAATTATTGGGTGGCCTGTTCAAAACAAACAAAATAAGGGCTCTTCTTTACACCCTGCTCTGCTGGAGCGTGCCACTAATTGTCACAGGATGCTGCAATGTCAAAAATTGATATGGGTTCAAAAAGCAATTACACAAATTCATGGAAGCAAAAATCCATCAAGGCCTATTAAATTTAAAGATACCACATCTGTCTCAGGGAAGTCCCTGAGCCACAGCTTGCTGGAGTTTGGGACAGCATGCCAGGGAACTATCACTGTGTGCTTACCCCTCTCTTATCCTGTTCCCCAGGCATCAGCTGTTGTTTATGTTTGAGATAGGCTATTGGGCTGGATGGACTTGTCTCAACCAGCATGGCTGTTCTTGTGTTTGGATGCCAGGAAATTAATTTTTCCACATCCAGTCTGTCGGAAATGATGCCCTTTCTTTCATACAAGGACTCGGGTAGGATGATTCCCAAATTTGTTATCTCTCGATTATTGTAATCACTTGTAATGGGATTTGAAGTCTGAGGCAACACAGACGTTCCTCTGAGCAGAACGTGGTAGTACTCTCCAAAGCATGAGAAAAAGCAGGGGGTATACGTTTCACTGACTCTTAGGCCCCCACACGTGCTAATTCCAGACCTAGTGCTCAGTCTTCAAGGCGTAAGTAGGTGGGGCTTCACTGATAATCAGAAATTCACCTATCAGAGTGAGACATGCTCTCAGGTCCCACTTCTGTGGGACCAGAGCAAACTGCAGAGGCTTATGACAGCCTAAACCCTCACAAGCAGCCCATGTCAGACAACAAACCTTTTCTTCTCAATTTAGTTACAATGTAGATATATTCTAAGATGAAGCCTACCACCCACCAAGGAGTCTAAGCGTGACCGATTCCTTCAGTCAGCAGCTTCCTGCCGCTCTTAAATACAGGAACAACGGATCGCAGATACCCTTTTCCACAAAGGCACATGTCTCCTTTGCATTGCGCAGGCTGAGGTGAAGGTCGAGAGTGGCAGCACGCTTCCAGTGCCTGACCAGTCACCACGGTACACACACCAGAAGGTCAGCCTTTTCTGTCCATTATCTTTAACAGCAGCATGGCCGCAGGGCCCCGATCCTGCACTTCATAGGCATGCAAATCTCCCGCAGATCTGAAGTTACCAGCAGGAGGACTATATTAATCAGCTTTTCAGGGGAAATCATATTTGAGCTAATGGTAGTTATTGTCTGAGGTCACTATCGTCATCCCAGAGCCTTTTGCCTTTTAAAGGGGGATGTCCATGCAATGATTACTGATTAATTTCTTTATTGTTATTATTATCATAGAATCATAGAATGGTTTAGGTTGGAAGGGACCTCAAAGATCATCTAGTTCCAACTCCCCTGCCATGGGCAGGGACACCTCCCACTAGACCAAGTTGCTCAAAGCAACATCTAGCCTGGCCTTCAACACTTCCAGGGATGGAGCCTCCACAACTTCTCTGGGCAATCACCACCACCCTCATAGTGAAAAATTTCTTCCTGAGATCCAATCTAAATCTACCTCTTCCAGTTTGAAGCCATTACCCCTCATCCTATCACTACATGCCCTTGTAAAATGTCCCTCTCCAGCTTTCTTGTAGGGCCCCTTCAGATACTGGAAGGCCACTATAACGTGTCGCTGGAGCCTTCTCTTCTCCAGGCAGAACAACCCCAAGTCTCTTAGCCTGTCCTCACAGGAGAGGTGCTCCAGCTCTCTGATCATCTTCATGGCCCTCCTCTGGACCCACTCCAACAGGTCCACGTCCTTCCTGTGCTGAGGACTCCAAAGCTGGACACAGGAGTCCAGGTGGGGTCTCACCAGAGCAGAGAATATTATTATTATTATTATTATTATTATTATTATTATTATTATTATTATTATTATTATTATTATTACGGATGCTGAATCAGGGAGTGACCATTCTGGCTTGAGAGAGCAGCCCAGAGGCTCGCGTTCCCCGTGAGGGCTGTGCCGACGGGGCTCGCCCCTTGCCACCCCACTTCCCTGGTGGGCGCTATGCCGCCATCCCCGGCCGCCTGCTTCCCGGCGTCCGCAGCCGCCTCCGCGCGGGAGGGACGGGGCCCTCCCTTGAAGACCAGCGCCTGGAAAGACCATTAATTTACCGCGGGGGTACAGCGGCCGCCGGGCTCCGCCACACCGGGGCTGCCGGGCCGCGGCGCGGCAGCCGGCCCTGAGGCACCCTGCGCGCCCCCCCCGCGC
>VFFE01007039.1:1016203-1061051 GCA_008921705.1 Burhinus oedicnemus | reverse complement strand
GGTGGGGGGCGGCGTGGGCAGCCGAGCGCCATTAGCGGGGCCCGGGGAGCGGCGGACCTTGAGAGGCAGATCGCTGAAGAGGGCGGGCGGGATAACTCACACCCCCCTGCGTTCTCTAAGGCGGGAGGTCTGAGGAGAAAGCTCCGCTTCAGCCTCCTTGTACCAAACATCCCTCCTTGCCAGCGATTTCAAGTACACAGCGTGACAGTTTTGGGGTTGGTTTTTTTTTTTTCGGCAATCTTGTGTGTTGGGGAGGTGTTTATTGTTTGGGGAAAGGGGTGTGTGTCTGTGTGTGTGACACTAGGGAATCCGCAGAACATTTCTGTTCGTTTTTCTGAGGTGGTGTGGGTTGTTCTGCCCCCCGGTAAAAAGAGGTTACAGACTCAGTGGCTTCACGTCTTTAGTCAGGTCTTGCCGCACCGTTGTGGGGCAGATGGGTAAATACTGTGGGGAGGGTAAATTGTTAAGTATTAGTAGCTGAAAGACGCAGTAAAAGTACAGGTGAAGAACGAGTGTTTTGAGACGATCAGGTTTGCTCAGGTAGCTGGGTTGGGGTGTTAAGGCCTGTTTTAGCCCTGGGGAAGCTGGGGTGGGGCAGTTTGCCCAAGGTGAGGGAGGGAGCCCCGGCAGAGCCTTGCCTGGAGCCAGCCCTTGCCCGGTCCTGTTTCCTCGGGGCCGGAGGGCTGAGCTTTGCTGTCATGAACGCATTGCCGGTGGGGTTTGCTGTGTGGGTAGGGCCTGGGTGGGCAGAGGAGCCCACTGCCAGCAGCTCTGAGGTTATATAGCCAGCACAGCCCCAGGACAGAAATGACAAGTGATTTAAAAGACAGAGTTTATTTTATTCTTAGGTGACTACACGCCAGTGCTTGGCTCTGGGGAGACCAGAATAAGCGGGGTCTATTAAAAAAATGTAGTCTGTCAGTTTACGTTTTCCCAGAAGTTACGTAGGAACTGAACAGCTCTTAGAGACAAATCTTGTGTTTGGCACATTCATGGGCATAGAGGTATTCTGGAAACGGGGGCGTTGGGGGTTGCAGATGCAGGACAGCTACACGTAAGGGCAGCTGTTTCACTGTGGCACGAGTGTTTCAATCCTCCTGCTTGACTCTGGTGACTCTGCTCATAGTCAGTGTTGGGAAAGAGATTTTTTCCCATGGCTGATAGACGGGCATCCCAAAGAGCCTCAAAGGGGCAAAGCACACATACAGAGCAGCTCCGGTCTGGCATTATGAAAACACAGAGGCAAAGAAATCCCTCCTTCAGCTGTTTCACTTCCCTGCAAGAAAACTTGAGCATGGAGATGTGACAAATTCATGCAATGGCTGTGTTGACGTTTTGATCTGGCTGCGCTGATTCAGCCCGTTCCTGCATCTCACCATGGCTGTCTCGATCTGGCAGTGCTGCCTCCCTTGTCAAGAAGTACATCTTGCTGACTGGAGGGCTGTTTGCAGGGAGGTGCTCAGGACGTGGCAGGGTGTGCATGCCATCCAGGAAGCTGCGCCCCTGCAAGAAGGCTCCTTCCCCTATGGGAACTTGTCAAGCTCTCAAGCATGTGCAACTACTGATGAAATAGCAAAATGCAACAAGCTACCTGAGACCGCCACTGGTGGTTTCTTGATTCAGAAGGCTGGATTATGTAATCTGGAGAGCAATATTCAGATGAGGTGCTTTCATTCTACATGAAAGGTGGTATTTTCTTAAAGGTGTGAATTTGATTAAGTGTACCCTTGCCTTAACCCTGAGGAAAAGTGATCTCACCTGCAACATTACATCCTTTCTGGCATACCTTTTCTCATCTGTCACACCTTTTCTCATCTGTCACACAGCTACAGGTATGGTGGCAATGGAAAGATGTGAGTGTTTCCTACCTTTGGCGAAGGATGCCAATGACGATCACGTTAGTGTTCTTTCATAACAAACTCCAATCATTGGCAGACAAGTTACAATCAAGGTTTTCTTTCCATCCTCGGCCCAACTGCTGGTTTGAGTAGTGTATCATTAGAATGATTGCATAACAGATTCATGCACAATGCTGAAATTGAACTTGACCTGTCTAATCATATCATAAATAGCAATTGGAGGTTGGGTTTTTTTCAGTTGTCAGCCACAGATCCCATCTAAAATGTGTTGGCATTGGGGAAACAGCTGTAGTAAGTGCAAAGAGGAAATATTAGCAGAAAAGGTATACGGAACATCAGGATACACAAGTGAGTTATCTTGAACCTGAACAGCGTGCTTGTTTAGGAAAATACCTGGGGGAAAAAAATTCCAGTGCATTTGGCACCTGGGAGGCTGAATATGACTGCTTCATACAGGACTTCTGCAATTGGTTTGGCATAATTTTGCAAAAGGTTAACTGGTTAGGTGTGCCCTTGTCAGTGTTTGTCAACAGTCACAACAGTCTCCAAGAGAGAATTCCCTCCTCTATATGGAGAATAAGATATAGCTGTCCTGTCTCACACACCACTCTTGAGTGGTGAGTATTGTACAAGGTCAAACAACCCTCTGCGGAGCTTTAGGAAAGAAAAGACATGGGAAAATGCAATAATTTAATAGAGTGTCGGAACAAATAACATAAATAACCTATACACCACATAGAAGTGTAATAGAAACCAAAACAAGAAACAACTTCTCAGCTTCTTCTGAAACTTGTCCAAATTCTCTGGCATAGAGTGTGATAGAACTGATCCATCTTGGTGCTTTGCAAGGAAGTTCACTAGAGGTCTGTGACAACACATTTTATTGTTGAAATCTTTGCCCAGTAGTTTAGGTGTGAGAAAAATGAAAAAACAAGTGAGAGTTCACCATATTGTGGTGTTTTTAAGGTGACTCTTTTAACATAAGTCATGAAAAGAAAGGAAGGTAGGATGAAACATATAGGAAACTGCAAAATCTGTCTGAATTTTATGATGTATCCCAAAAAATCCTATGAGTTAGTGTAAGTGCATAATGCATAATAAATGCATGATTCGGCCTGGTATGTTATTCCAAAAGGAAGCAGTAAGAATATAAGCTATTATTCCAGGTAGCACCAAAAATACCCAAACAGAAAATAGGGTTGGTAGCAAGATGAGCAATACGCTACTGAAAGTCTTTGTTATATTTGTGGTTGGGGAAAGTTCAGAGTTAATATTTCACTGGAAATAGTTAAGGAAAATAAATTTTTTAAAATTTAGGAAAAAGAAAACGTATAAGAATTTTGAAAGTATAATTCAGAGATGAGAAGATTTTTTTTCAGTGTTCTTTTAAAAACATATTAAGGCTAATTTCTATTTAAGGATTACTAGTAGTGACAGATAAAGATAATGATATCCATTTAGGATAACTGTCTTCTTTCCTAGTACAGAGTGTCTCCCATTTATGTTGTAATGCTCAGACTGTCAATATTATTTCATTCCAACACAAATAGGAGACATGAGTATTACAGTTGTTTTGGTACTGGATAGCAGGCGTCCTTAGTGATATGACAGTAAAATTTTTCAACTCTCCTATTATCACATAGGTAGTAATATTGTGTATGTCACAAACTATATATGAACATGTGAAGACATAGTGTGAAAAGGTCTGTATAAAACCTAGACATTAAAATAAAGTTTTAAATTAGCCTTTAAAATAACATTTGGATTTAAAAAATATGTGTAATATTTGCATTTAGAAATAGGAAATTTTGTGGAAAATGGATTTTTTTCCCCAGAATTGTATCACCAGCAATCTTTGATAAAAAGAAATGCCACTAGTTCTTGCCTTGTGTGGGTTTTAAAAGAAATGGGTGATCTGCCTGACTTCCCAGGCTCCCCCTTCAAAGAGCCCTCAGGTGAACTGTGGCTGAAAGGCTGCTGCTGTCTCTGATTACTGGTTTGCAGACCATGCGGGATGATCTGGTTGTCCCAGCAGACAGGCTTCCATTTCCATACTTGCAGGTGCACCTATGGAAGAAGGCTGAGGAAAAGACACATGCCTAGCACAGATTTTAGGCTTCTGGGCGTCAGGTAAGCCTCAGTGAGCCCTAGGAAAGAATCAATGGGTTACCATTCCTCTGTTTGCCCAGGTTTAAGCACTGTTATGCAGAATCAAAAATCAGACCCTACCTGTGCCCTTTGCTTGACTTCTAAGACTAGAGAACCATGGAGACTGCTTTAAACCTGTCTGTGCTCTGGACCATTGTTGTTAGGTGCTCTCATTCACTTGTTGTTTTGGTGATTTCACAGGGAAAATAAAATATATTTTAAAGTTTGAAATGATGACTTCCATAAAGACAGTTTGTCCAGTCTTTAAAGTAGTGGTTTTCCACCTTCTTTTTTAAAAAAAAATTGTGGCTGAAGCAAGTATAAAACCTTGTGTGGCCAGTTTACACCCACAGGCTGACAGTGGGCTTGCTTGTGGTGGTCATCTTTCACAGACCTCCCTTAGAAGTAAGCTGTAGAGCAGGAATCTGCAAAGTGAAGGTAGAAAAAATGCCTCACTGTAACGAGACATTACTGGAAACAGAAGATACGCAGGGGTTCCCATCTTAGACCAAGAAAAACTACATTGCTGGCAAGCTACATTCAGCAAAGAATTATCTCTTCTCCCATGAATTATTTAGAGTACATACTGCCTTTTCAGTATAGATATGCACAGATCCAAACTAAATAGAGCTTCAGTCACTAGGGCCTCCAAGTAATACCACAATGCAAATGTTAAGCAGTAATAATAAGGCCCTAACTACAACTGGTTTCCCATTTGCTAGACGCAAATATTCAAACCTCCTATTCCCAGTGAATACATTGGGCACAACACAGAGCAAATGATGAGCTCAGATTTGTTAGGTATGTAATGAAAGAAGGTAACGCACTGAAGTGGATGAATTTCAAATGTGACCAATAAAAATAAGCTCCTTATGTAAATATTTTGAATATATTTGATGCTAGCAAGACGAGAAATCACATAAATCAAAAGTTAGCCTTTGCAGAATGAAACCTGCTGCGGACAGAGGAATTGTAATTTTATAGGCAGCATTGAATTCAGTTCCAGGAAAAATGTACACCAAACATAGCTGTCTTGACAACCTCATTCAAAGAGCTACTCAAGATGGAAGCTGTGTGAATAAAAAACCTTCTGAAACCATAAAAGTAGCACACTGAATCTTAAGGTGAAAAAGCTGTAAATTACTGGGACATGTCACAACCTGTCAATTTATTAGCAGATGCTTCTAAATCAGGATTGGGAACAAAATATTGAAACCTTCAAAAGTGCCATAATGGAACTGTTCTGAAAAGGGAGAGAAAATACGCGTCACAGGACTGGGGTTTCTAGGACTTTTGCTAATGATTTTCAGAAGGATGTAGACAACAAAGCAGGTCACAAGCAGCTGATGTCAGTTTTTCAAAACAGTAATTGATTTTAGGCTTATGGGACCAGAAAAATTTTTGCAGTGACTTTCTGAGGAAACTTTTTAGTCAGGGATAATAGCTAAGCAAAAGAACAAGGAGCTGATCTACTCTACTTTGTCTTTTGTTTAGAAAGTGTAAAATGCTATCATCAAATCAGAATTTTCCTTTCCCACAGGGATGTGTTAATATTTTACTATCAAGGATAGGTATGACTATAGCGAGTGACAACAGACAGCCTATGCAGTCTAACCTAATGTTAAAGGGTCACAGCTGTTGATTCAGAAGGCTTTTGGCCTGTGGGTTAAACAAGATGTAGCTTTAGCTGAGTGTCAATCGTACTGCTTCTCAGAAAAAAGGTGCTGATGATGTCTCTATTACCAGAACAACAAGAGCAAAACTGAGAATAGATCACCGAATAAAAACCTGGGACACCTCCTAACATAGCTGAGGGTAGGATTGCTTGCATGAGATGATGATAGTACTGAGGCAAGTCTCGGGTCCATTTGTTGAGAAAAAGGATGCTTAACTGCTGCAAACATTATTTCAGCAGCAAATGATGCACCTGACAGAAGGGGAGGAGGGTGTAAGGACAAAGGAAGAAATAAACCACCTATCTGGCCTCTTTAAACATGGTGGAGCTTTAAACTAATTCTGACAACTTGTTTGCTGGTGGTGCAAAGGAGATCCTGACCTGATGCATGAATTCTGTCAATCAGGTGCTACCAGTTGGGTTAGGATTGGGGAAAACTGTGTGCCATGGTACATGGTAGCCTTAAACCAGGTGCCATAAACAGAACAAAATAGTTATGGAGGAAAAATGTAGGCAGGAGGCAGGCAGGAGGGTGCAGCAAGCTGTGTGGCAACAGCAGCGCTCCAGACTGGAACCTCACTGTGGGGTTGCTGCACAAGCCCAGGGCCGCAGAACTCTTACCACTCCTGCAGGAAAAGAGCTGGATGCCCACGCAGTGGCTGGATAGGAAAGGATGGCATAAGACAGTACTCGTCTCACACATGGGCAGTGGTCACAGCTAGAGCGAGGGGATGGGTATATTGGTTACCACAAATGCCCTGTCTGTCCTCCTCAGATGATGTGTGACTTTGGCTGAGCAGGCCAGCGAGTACTATGGGGCTGGAGGTGGCTTGTCACTTCTGCTGACACTGTTCCACTTTGCTGAAGCGCTTCAGTCCATGCTGGAACCTATGTGTTTCCCCTCTCCAGCAAGTGCCCCAAGCCCTTCACTAAAGAATTATTCTCATGCTCTCTGACTCAGTGAATACGCAAGCATTGCAAGCAAAGTGGAACAGATCCAAAAGGAGAGACTGAGGCAAAATGGCCTCATAAGGCAATCTCCTTGCATTTAGGGCACGCTTCTGAGGCTGTGGTTCAATGGTGCATTAAGTCCAGTTCCAGTGCTCTGCCCGTGTGATCAAATACATCCCAGCTAGATTTGTATTGCAAGTGCTGACACTGGGTTCAGACCGGTTCCAAAAATGTTGATGGGTTATCTTCAACACCCAGCTTTATGCTGACTGAATCTGGCTGTTGTCTTGCAGCCAGCAAAAGGTCAGTGTAAGGATAAAGGCAGCATAAAGACCAGTCACATGGCAGGTTCAAGGGAACTAAACTTGAGCGATCCCCTCTGGCCTGGATCAGATTGATACTGCTGGTATGTGTACCAACTTGTATAAATCTAGGATTGATCCACAGATTTCAGGGATGGGAGATGTCTTCTCAAATACTTGCTCTGAGAGTGGTTAGGACAGAGAACAATTATTGTAGAGCTGATTATTGAAGATACTTGCTTGAGACGGGTGATCTTTTGTTCAGACTCTGATCAAGTGACTGTCAGTTTATTGAAAATGGAAGAAATTAATAACGTGAACCTGAGAATACATATTACCTCTTATGTGGTGATCTTACTAGAGCTTGTTGAACTGTTTTCTTCAAAGTTTTAAAAGGAAAATGGATTTCCCCTTCTCCCCCCCCCCCCTCCATCCATTTTCCTCTTGTTCAGAATGCTTGTGGTTTTCAGCAGAAATAGGAGAAAACTGGCAAGCCCAAACTCCATCTTCTGCTGGGGACTCAGTGGAATCAAGCACTTTAGTTTACATTAAATGTGCCCATAACTGGATGCTTACATTCTCCAGTGCTTGGAGAAAATTTGCCCCCTCTCCCAAAGGCTTAACCAAATATATACTGTTCACTGTATATTAATAAGAAGTAATGGTCTCAGTAAAGGGCATTTCCTAGGGATTAATGACTGGCTGCGTGAGTGGGTGGCCTGAGATTTTTAATTAAAGGTGCAATCTTCCTATGTTCTGGCATGGGAAATTCCATTTAAATTAGGTTCTATGGAATTCAGAGGTTTTTCATGGCATGGAGTTCACCAGTGCTGACAGGTTCGTGCCCCCCAGTTTAATGGGTGGCAATGCAGTCTAGAAAGACAGCTTTCAACTGTCTCATCAGTGCCAAAGTATTACTGCTCTGAATGTGGCCAAAGACACCCATTTTTTCTGCTGAGGCCTTCAGAAAATTTTAGCTGGATCATCCCTGGTAGTGAAGGAGTTGTTTTCAAAGTTGTAGGCGTGTGAGGTCATACCAGAGGATCTTTTCCATTCAGAGTCTGCACTGAACCCCATCATGGCCCATCACCTACATAAACATGGGGGTGGGGTGTGGCAGGAGATGTGTTTGTGGAAGGAATGACAAAAAGAAAGTATATGGAAACCAGAGATGTGTCTTGCCTGAGAACAACTAGAAGAAGCTTCCTTATGTGTTGAGTGGGCCATGTTAATAGCTGTGGCATAAACCCCAGATAAGTTAAAACTCCTTGAGTTTGTTCCCTTAAAAGCAAAAGAAAATGCAACTGTTAACAAGTTACTGTTGAGAATCAAAGGTCTTAGCCCAGCCTGAGCAGAGATTACGCTATATGCAACCTTTGTTCCAATCAAAGAGTAAAGCCCCAAGGGCCAGCAGCAGAGCTGCTGCCAAAAGCAGTATTTGTGTAGCTCGGTCAGGCTTGGACAGAAGACCTGTTGGTCACAGCAGAGATGGGTTGAACCCAGAGCAGGAACACTAGTTACCTCGGTTGAAAATGCCCCAACAGCTCCATCGCACACCTGCCTTTCATTGCTGACCTGGGCCATTATTTCTGTCTTTAGTTTGTCTGGAGCTTTTGCATTACCTCCCTCTAGTACTCATTAACAAAACAAAAGCAGGATCAGGCCCTAAATTTATGAAAATTAAATGCTGTCAAATCTGTTTAACTACTGTAGGACTTTTTCCACAACTTTATTATAGTTGCATCAGAGGTTGCTTTGTTAGGAAATAGTAACATATTTTCTGCTCCCCCACCTCACAGCACTACTGTGCAGAAACTGATCTGACAGGGAGCAAAAATATACTATTGGAAATAAATTCGGTGTTATGCTGAGATTCATCACTGAAACCTCATTGAAGATGGTGGGTGAGAAAGCTTCCCTTCCCTAAGGAAAAGCCTAAGAACTACCTTCTTTGTGGGGCATGCTCACAGAGACCCCAGGAGCAGGAGCCACACCATACATACCGCACCATACGTACTGCACCATACATGCCTGGCAGTGCCGAACTGTGGGGGCCGAGGTGTTTCTCCAGGATCTAACTGCAGATGCTGGGGACAAGGTGGCATCTGATGAAATGGAGCGATTCAGAAAGTGACAGCAGAAACATCAGAGAAGCAGACAGAGGAAGTAGCAAGGACACACCAGAGCCAGCGAGGAAACCCCTTGGAGCCTGACCCTGAGAGAAAGCTAAGAGTGAGGGAGCCTGAGTTCTGGCTCAAAAGAAGCTTGAAAGTGTGAAAAGAGAAAGCTCTGCCTATTGTTTTGACTCCCGCTGTGCCCAGAGTAAGGGGACATTGTGTACATTCCTTCTAAACAAACAGAAGCACATTAAAAAGCCCAATTCACTGCCTCATCCGTTTGTTCTCCAAACAGAAACAACCTGTAGGGACCCTGAATATTGGCTAACCACCCGGGTCAAAGAGGGTAACAAGAAGTATATTAATAAAGAGAACTTTCTCCTCAGAACTGATTTTGTCTTTTCTTGCCTCTAGTAAAAGATTTTAGTCCTTGTCTGTGATGATATTGTCATTAGCATTGTCATAGCAACTGATAAACAAGGAGAAAGAGATGTGTAACAACTTTTTTTTTTTTAAACAGACAGTCCAAATGTCTTACTAGCAAGTAATTTGGTGACAGAATTTAGCAAAGCGATTGCACAGTAAATGGGTTTATCTTTAAACATAATGCTCTTTTCCATTTTAACTGAGCATAAAATTGTATCTTTAAAGGATCGGCAAAAAGCAGGGCTTCATGCCTCTTGAGCAGTTCCATGTGACATATGGTCTTTCCAAGCAATAGTTTTATCGGCTGTGCACAGTGGCAGCAGATTTGAGCTAATGTTCCTGTGAAAACAAGTAAGGGTTTATCCAAAAACTGAAGAACGGGAGGAGAAAGGCACCTTTGCCCTGCTGTACAGAAAAAAACAAATCGTATCTTACGTCAAACTTACGACATACCTCTATAAATATAGCAGCTACTGGTAGTGACTAACTTCAGCGCACGCACTGAGCAGGGTGGAAGAGGACTTGGTGGCCTGATTCCCTGCCCACCAGTGATGTTCCCAGGCGTGTTTCAGCCGTGTGCTGCCCTGAAGCCTTGGATAGAGCAGGGTGGCTTTCGGGGCCAGGTGGGGCGTCGCTGCCCAGGGGGGCTTCGCCCCAGCCTTGCCTGTGTGACCAGGTCTCCAGTTCCCACCACAGGTGCTATAATCAGCATTGAGCACTGGCAGAGGGCACGTGTTGCTTGTTGCTAGATGAGTTGCATGAGGTGCTGACGAGCGGCCTGTGACTCCCTGCTCCCAAACATCCTCCTTCATGCTGGGAAAAGGGTCGGGGAGTGTTTACATAGCAGCTGGGCAGCAGTGAAGGACAGGATGAGACTCGTACACAAATACAAATGCCCTGTGTTTATTTTAGCGCACAGCTCTGGCCAAATATTGGCCTAAAATTATTTTCGAGCTCGCTGCTACCTCAGTTGGGGACCGCTGCCACTGACTAATGCTAGAAATAATCTCTGTAAATTAACTGGTGCTGGCATTACAAATGCAGGAAGAAGGCAAAAATTAGTGGATTGCAAAACATTTCTGCATGTAAAGGATTTTGCTACAGTAGTAGTACACACACAGAACAGAAATAAACAAACATATGCTCATATGGTTATATTCCTGCATACACACACATACATATTTATATTTACATTTATAGATGTATATGTATAATCACATTAAATAACAGGTAACATAGCAGGGAAAATTGAATTGCAAAGGAACAAAGTTGGAAAAAAATTTCCTGTGGCTCCATAGCTCCACAGAAGGCATGTTTTCAGAAAAGCTTTCAGTGTGCTTGAATGGCTCTGTGACGCTTTTGTAGTAATGAGTGATTTTTCCCTCATTCTCACAACAATGCAATAATTTGTAGGTTGAGTTCCTTAAGGCCTTCTCATCAGCAAGAGTGAATTCCCTCCATTTTGTAGTCTTTCGTGAGCACTTCTCTCTCCCCTGCTGTCTGTGCCTCCCTCTTATCCCCAAGCATAAGTGTCAATTTTACTCCAAATTCTGTCTGAAGTTCAGTGAGATTTTTTTGTGGGAGGTAGCTGAGATCTCCGTGTAGCAGTCATGCAGGTTTTTCCGAATTGACATGAGGTTTCACAGTTGCGGCAACATCGTGGTTTTATGCAACTGTGATCCCCCCTCTGGGACGTGGAGAAAGATAATAGTTCAGGGGAACATCTGAATTTGAACTGAGGCATTAAGCTTCATTGTCCCGAGTCCTAAAATTGCAGGGGAAACAGATACATACTAAGTTTGAGACCTGCCGCCACATTTAGGAATAGCATCTGCCTGTCATAAAACAACACAGTGGATAGTAGGAAATCACTCTTTTGCTTTCTATACAGATACTGAAGAAGCAGGCAGTGGCACAAAAGAAATATCCACCCTTGGTGATAGCCAGAGATGGATGGCTGACCTCATGAAACAGGAGGAAAGTGCAGCTCCTGAAAGCCTCTTTCCATCTCTGAGTTTCTCTTGGGACAGTGGCAGCATGCAGAGTCGCTAACCCTGGGACAGTAACACCAGCCCTTAAATATTGCATGCTTACAAAGGACACCATGATATACAGACTGCACACAAAGTACTCTGCAACAAAGTAAGAAAGGCTTTGTGCTGACTTGGCAGAACTAGGTAACAAGTGCGGCTTTAAAAATAGCTCTTTCTCAATAAAGGGTAATCAGTTCTTGGCTTTTCTCATTGTGTGAGATACACTATAGACTTTATTCATTAGAGAGCACTCTGCAAAGTTGAAGTAAGAAACAGGAAAAATAAGGATGGCAATAGAGTTGTAAATTCAGCTTGTATGTCAAGGAAATGACAATAAACTGATACACTTTCTGGAAAAATCAATGGTTATATATGCCATTCCTAGAATAAAAGTAATGTTCAGTATTCCAATATCTGCAAGGTGCAGATGAAGATGTGTCTGTCACAGAATCACAGAATGGCTGAGGTGGGAAGGGACCTCTGGAGATCATCTATTCCAACCCCCCTCCTCAAACCAGGGGAAACTTGAGATCAGTCCTCTGGGCTGTGTCCATTGAGGTTTTGAATATCTCCAAGAAGGGAAACTCCATATTCTCTCTGGGCAACTTACTCCAGTGTTCAGTCATCCTCACAGTAAAAAAGGGTTTTCTTATGTTTGAAAGGAATTTCCTGTATTTTAATTTGTGCCCATTAACTCTTCTCCTGTCACTGGGCACCACTGGGAAGAGTCTGGCTCCAGCTTCCATGCTATTTCCCATCAGGTATTTATACACATTGATAAGATTCCCCAGAGCCTTCTCTCCCCCAGGCTGAACAGTGCCAGCTCTTGGTCTCTCCTTGTATGTCAGGTGCTCCAAACCATTAATCATCTTTACGGTCCTTCACTGGACATGCTCCAGTAAGTCCATGTCTTGCTTGTACTGGGGAGCCCAGAACTGGATCCAGCACTCCAGGATATGTCTCACCAGTGCTGAGCAGACGGGGACGATCACCTCCCTCCACATGCTGGTGATGCTCTGCCTCATGCAGCCCAGAAGGCTGTAGGTCTTCTTTGCCATGAGGGTGCATTGCTGGCTCCTGGTCAACTTGTCATTCACCAGGACCTCCCAGGGACTTTTCTACAATACTTTCCAGATAGTTGGCCCCAGCCTGTTCTGGTGCATGGGACTGTTCCTTCCCAGGGACATTTCCCTTTATTTAACTTCATGAGATTCCGGTCAGCCTAGTTCTCCAGTGTCTCAAGCTCCCTTTGAATGGAGGCACAATTATCTGGCCTAGGAACCACTCTTCTCAGTTTTATAGTATCTGCAAACTTGCTGAGGATGCACTCTGTCCTACTGTTCAGGTTGTTAATGAAGATGATAAATAGTACTGGTCCCAGTGTCTTCTCCTGGGGTACAACACTAGTGACTGGCCTCCAGCTGGACATGCCAGTGATCACAAGCCTTTGAGTCCAGCAGTTCTGCCAGTTTACAGCCAGTTTACAGTCCATTTCACCATCCATTTATTTACTCTGTAATTTGTCAATTTGTTGAATGTTATGTGAGTGATGTTATGGGAGGCAGTGCTGAAAGTCCTGCCAAAGTTGAGAGAAATCACATCTGCTGCTCTCCCCTAATACGCCAAGCCTGTCATCTTATTGTTGAAGTCTACCAGGTTGGCCAAGCATGCAACAACTTCAGTGTAGACCTTTCTGGCTTGATAGGAGAGAGCCAAATAACTTCTAAGGAATCATTTTTTTAATGATACCTGGCTTCCTGATCACAAAATGCCTCTGAGCAGACTATGTGGAGTGTCTGCGCGTTCCTTCGCTCACCACCACCCCCCCCAAATCAAGTTCACACCCTGAGATTGAAGTCATTCTTGATCTGCATGTCATTTGAATGGTTTGTTATAATGTTAATCTAATGTTCAAAACTTTAGCCAATCTGTGTGGCCATTTATTCACATAACATGCTTTGGTGCCCTGGTTAATTCTTAGAATGAGGTTTCAAGTACATCTGGTCAAAATTGGCTTTCAGCAAGTATTGATATGCAGTGAAAAAACACAGTATTTCATATACATTTACTGGGAATTTACTGGGAATTTACTGGGAAATTCAGGGAGACTAAGACGTGAACTGAAGACATTCACTTAAAGTGAGAGTTAGCATCACCAAAAAATCCTGAAATTTTAATGGAGGTCAAATATTTAACAAAAAGACTGTAGCTTGAGATTTTGTTCTGCTGTTTGTAGAGTCAAATTTGTCAAGATGCTGTGCAAATCCTGAGGACACTCTGGCAGCCTTTCATGTGTATTCCATCAGTGTGTTCCCAGCTCCTTGGTTCCTGGTGGAAGTAGACCCCTGGAAACAGAAGATAATTAATGGACCCCAGTCTCAGGAGCTGCCCTGCTTTGTGCCACTCTACTGGCCTTGCTTGGAATGGGCAAAACTGCTGGACTTAAAGCCAAGATGTGGGCTACTGCTCTGCCTGCTTTTCCAACCTTTCCTTGAATGGAATGTCAACTTCTTTAGGCTGAATTAGACAGGGAGGAGTAGAAACATCTTCTGTATCTCCTTTAATTCTTGATATCTTTGCAACGGCTGTCAGTTTTAGTTTGTTCATCGATCATTCAGCTGAGCAAGAGCAAGAAGATGAAGGACCATTCACCCCTTGATGTTGTTAACAAGGCTGTCAGGGTTTGACAACTTGAATGAGAGACATTTCATAAAATTATGAGTGAAATTTTAAATGTCTCATTGAGGCATACCACAAAATCCTTTGCTGTCAAATGAGCACTTGCAGTAACTTTTTTTTTGCCTGACTCAGCACTCTGCTCACATCAGACCCATTAGGTTTTTGGAAACATCTCTTTTCTATAGTGGGCATGCTCGGCAACATTAACACAAGCATTAACACTCAACTTACCTGCTAAGATTACTGTTGCACATCAGCACTGTCATTTGTGTGCACACAGCAAATGGCCAAGATAGTTTAATGAAGACTTTAAAATGGACTAAGCTTCTCTGTTTCCCTATCAGTATCACCACCTCATTCAAACTTACAATATTTTACAACCAGTTCAATGTACTTTTTCCCTCCTGCCCCTGACTGAGTAGTCCACAGGGATTTTAGGTGATCCTTTAGTCCCACAACAACAAATACCCTGTGTGTGTGTGTTTTAGTGACCTTTTTACTTACAGCCGTAGCCTGACTTCACACATTTTGCAAAGAGTATCTCTTGGCCCTTGACCCAAAGAAGAGGGCTGTGCAGCGGGCAGTGCCCCCAGGGCTCTTAAGCATAGCTGTGTCACAGCTCTGCTGCCCATCAGAGTGGCACAATAGCTACAGGAGCCCTTACAACTGCCACGCTTGATGAAGTCCATCGCTCCAAGCACGGGGCCAGAGGTTTGTTGGCCTTTCACCGGGACAGAGGTGTCCCAGCAGCCTCTGTGAGGGCTTCCCAAATTTTACTCTTCAAGGTACATCGAAGCATGCTAATTTCTTTCCATACAGGTTTCTGCTGAGGAAAGCATAAGCAGCCTTTACTCAGTTGACTGCAAACCCCATTTGAACTAAAAATTTTGTTTTCAAAATGTACACGCGTGTGGTGCCAGAAGGATCTATTGTATTACATGAATAACAGTCATTATAAACTTGCTTCAAACAGAAGAGGTATCTGTTTCTGAGCCAGTAGCCAAAACCAGATGTAACCATGCAATTTATAGCTAACTAGGTAATCCATCAGCACATAGGCTTCAGCTTGGAAAAACATTTTGAGTACCAGCTTAACTTGAAGTGTATGTTTAGATACATAGATTTCAGTGAGGCAAACACGTGAGCCTAGAGCTATGTGTGACTGGAGCTATGTATGATTAAGTGCATCACTGAAAGAATGTCATTAGAAAAAATCCTAAATTTTAGCTGTATGAATTTGTCTAGGGGTAAATATAACAGCTTTGCCTTGACTGGCTCCGTTTCTTTCTGGTGTAGCACAATGTAAGCAAGATCCTATTACTCTGCAATACTGATGGCATACCTGCATGCGTAAGTGATAGCACGTTCTCAGCATATTATATATTTTAAAACATCTTTTCCACCACCACAATGGTGTTTTTATCCAGTTTTACTCCTCCAAGTCTTCTAGAAACAATAATATCAATCCTGCGTGTTCAAACTATTTAAGGAAGAGGAACCTATGCAGTTTCCTAATTTCTTATTCTGTTCTTCTCTGCTGCCCTTTGTTGTCTGTACTCTTTTCCACGCTCAGGAGCGAGTGAGCTTTCTGTCAGAGTTTCAGCATATTCCTCTGTCACACATTCTCCTGCTTGGAGCTCTTTTGTTCTAATACTCTTGACATTTAAGCTTGGGCACTTTAAAGGTTCTTTCTCTTTACTTTATTCTATGATTTATTGATTACTTCCAGCTCCTGTTTCCCTAAGCCTATTTCCTTTCATGTTTTCTCACCCTTCCCACTTGTTGTTATTTCATCTCTTCGATACAAATAATGCTTCACAATTCCAGTTTTAAAGCCACCACCGCACAAATTTTTCTCCCATTGGCTTGGCATAGCACCACTTTTTTTACACACAGAGGCCCAAAGGCATTGTAAATGATTACAGGGGTCATTGTTACTGATGACTGAGTCGAGGCCACACATTTACAAAGAGCCTGCTGAGCCGCATTGTCCTTTGCAAGTAGTCCCCGTAGAAGTCATAGGCACTACTCACAGATCAAGGGACTACTCAGTGTGGGAAAGTGACACTCTGCACTGGGACTCAAGTCAGCATTGTATGGGGAGAAGCCTCCTTCCCAAAGGCTGAGCTACGCCGGCTGTGTGAGCCTGACTTACTACCAGAATGACCGAATGAGGTGGTTTGCCAGCAGTTTATTATGCCTACATATTGTGGGGCAAATTCTCTGCTAATTGCTACCTGGTGGGACCCGCACCACCGGGGACAGAGCGTGGCTGCGTGTGCTCTCATCCACGCTTCTGCGAGGTACCGTTTTGTGCTGGTTTTGCTCACCACGCAGGAGCCAGCTATCAAAGGAGGCTTCCATTTGCCAGAAAGACCAGTTCTAGCGTAAGAAACAAGCATACAGCAGGAGATGTATTAGGTGTGGGTCTCAGTGCGAGTCTTGGACCGAAGATACCTAACTTGGCTGCATCGTTGCTTCCCTGCCATAGCACGGGCATAATATTTGTGCCCACTGTGGCATCTTCTGATGACTCAGACTACACAAATAATTTTGAAATCATCAGATGGGAGAGCCTAGAATGGAGCAAAGCATTACTACTGTGTGGCCAAACTCTATGCAAGGCTTTGAATAGCCTTCCTTCTCTGTCTCCTGCTTTGTTATGGGAAAGGACCTCGTCTTTCTCATAGAAACGTCTGTGGTCCCATCCTGGACTGAGCAACCTTTTACTTCCCCTCCATGCCCAAGGTAGTGCAATGATTTGCTGCTGTACATACACTACAGCAAAACACAGTAATTCAGCTAGATTCAACTAGAAGTTTGTATATTAGGCATTAAGGGGTAAATTGCCCCAAGGTAACAGCTTGATTCTGTGCAGTACAGTGCTGTGTTTGGACGGGCATTTTTGTCCAGTTCCAACTCAGACACAAAGGAGTTGAGAAGCAGATTGTAACCAATACTTGCATATAAAGCATGCTCTAGTCAATTAGCTAGTGATTTTTCTGTCAGCCAGGATTCTGTGCAAATGAAGAGATATCAAGGATGTAGAAAATGATTGAACTCAGCTGAAAATGTACCTCCTGCTTGTGTTCCAAAGTAAATAAAGACTTTTTACTAGCAAAAAAGAGCATTGTTCTTTACATTTTACCATTTCAATACAGATGAAAAATTAAATTGCCAATAAAATTTTATGAGAAAGGAAATTCTTGTTAGAAATTTTATCTCAGAGTATTGATTTTGCTACTGTGAAGAAAATTGCTCTCTAAAAGTTAATAAATAAGAGTGAGCAAGGATAGACTTTTAATTGTCTTATTTAATTTAAAATCTTCCAACATATAAAATATTTGTAAGATTATGTTTTAAAAGAAAGAGGTAACTTGCTGGTTTTCCCAGATTTAAATGTCAGTTAGAAGAGTTTAAATGGTGAAAAGTTGGTCTTAGGTATATGTTAGTCTATGAACACAGCTCCTTATTAATCTGTTAATAAAGAGGACTAAATCATTGGCCTCTGATTTGTCTATCAGAATATCTGATGCACATACCAGAAGGATGTTACTCTGGTTCATTTTACATACAGCACATCAAAGGGGTCTGTTGTCCTAGAGGCTTGAACTAGGCTTTATTTTACATTAAAATCAAAAATGATACAGCCTAAGACTGAGAGATTTGTAAATAGAGATAACTGCTTTCACTAACACCAGAAATTTGGCAGTTACGCTTCTGGTAAGAAAATGGATTTTACCAGTAACAAATACCGGTAAGAAATACTGTCACTGTGGTTTTGTACATGTATGTATGTATGCACATATGTACATGTATATTATACACATGTACTTGCCTTTCTTTTAGGCAACCACACAGTGACATCTTCCGATGAATAAGAAACTGAATGAGCAAGTAAGAGAATGCTGTGGGTTTTTCCTTTTTCAGCAGTGGGAATAATATTCGTCAACTATGTGGCGAGAAATATTTTGGAGAGAGGCTTCAGCAGGTTACCATCTATGTTCTCCTTTCAGAATCTCCACAAGACACATAACAAAAAAATAGTCAAGATGTTTCAAGATGACCTGTTCTCCTCGTGTAAGAGGAATTTTAGCTTCTTTATAGAAGCTGTTGGTTTGTTTCTTCCAGGCTGCCTGGAGAAATACCCCAAAGCAACCAGAGACATGTTCCCCTTCCCTAGGACTCTAATATGATCCACAGGACCCCAGTGCTCTGCCAGCTCCAGGGGTGCAACACAACTGAGGGATTCTGCCTCGGAGCCCCACGTGGCAGAATGATGCTCTTACATGGGTTTTAACGGTGTTATCCTCAGATGAATTCAAGTGAGGCAAGCTCAGGAGCTGACAAGCACAAATTAATCTCCAAGTGAATGACCCGGTAGGTTGTGTGTGTGTCCTTCTTTCCTATTTAATTTTATTTCAGGAGTGGCTACCGTCTTGTGCTGTTGCGGCTTTGTTTTCTAATCTCCTCACGGCTGCCTGCCAGCTGCTGGATACTCAGAAGATGACAGTCACTTGGGCTCTTTCCCATAAGCCATGTCCCCAAGTAAGTTCTCACACGCAGAAAAGAAATTCAGGACAACAAAAAGATATCAGTGAAAAGGTTCTTTTAGAGTAAAAATTTGGTGGAGATTAAAATAGGGCAAAAGTTCAAATGAGAACGAGCCACTGCCAAGCAAGCAAGAATCTTGGCAAAAAGGAAGGAAAAGAAACATTGGTTTAAAAGGCAAGTAACCATGGCAAGGCAACAGCTCAATGCTAGAATCTGGTTAAGAAGTAATATCACACAGAGCTGTGATTGTTTATTCAAGGCTAGCCCATGAGAGAACAGTTGTCTCCAATGAGTGTTCTCACAGCTTGGATCCAAAATTATAACCGCATTTTTTTAAAGAATCCAGCACTTCTTCACAACCCATTTGCTGATAGACAAAAGAAAAGGAAAGTACAAAGTTTATTCTTAGTGTCCCTTGTGTGTTTAAAGCACAGCTTTACATATGGAAAGGCATTTCATGTCAGCTGTTGAACCAGTATCATGCTATTCTGCAGCAGTTGCCAATAGAAACTGTTGATACATTTTCAGTACCTTTCCCAAGTTGCAGAAACTGGAAGCAGCGTATGGTTTAGGGATGTTTTGTTTGTGGGATTTTTGGAGGGTGGGAGAAGAGGTCTTGCACCTATGAGTTGCATTACTGCTCTTGCAATACAAAGCAGATAATGGACTGTGGGAGCTAACAGCTGTGGAATTAAGTTTAGGCATGAAATAAAAATAATGGCAGCTTTGATACAAGTAATAATTTACTAAAGATGTTTTGTGGCTATCAGCAAACTCACAACATATGCGCACATCCATACACCTGCTTAAGTTGTGCACCTGTTGTCCTACAAATAAATCAAAAGGGAAAAATGGAAGCTTCCAATGTTCTGCTATAAATAAAAGATGATTAATACCATTATAGTGACAAACAGGTATTGGCAGCACACAGAAAGAATGGAAGATTGTCATCTAATTTGTGCTTTTGTTTCGACATCTAGATGAGCTTGGAATACATATACAGTGCTAGAGGGCACAGCTGCAGCCCAACAGATGAGAAAGAGAGAGCAGGTCAAATTCATCTCTCACTGTAAGTCAAAAGTAGCTCAACCAAAGCAGGGATTTTCATGGAACAGAACACAGTCTGATTTTTCCACAAACTGGGTGATTTTATCGCTTACACTATTTTATTGCTCAGAGCATCTTGGGCTAAAGTAAGACACTGTGGTCTGTACCGGATCTGCAGATCTCAGCACTTTTGGGAACCTGACTTTGCAGCTATTCTTTGGAGACTTACAGGTCTGTGTGGAAGGTCTTTTTTTTGGAATTAGCATGCACGTCCTTAAAAAGATATTTCAGGCTAAGACCTAAATAACCACATTTGCACTTTGTGGAATCATTTACACATGTGCAGAGGGCAGCTTTGAATGCCGCTGGAGTCTTTGGTCTCTTCAAGTCAACAGAGCAAATGAAAATTGCTGTGTAGACAACTTCAAAGTTCCCCATTTACCCACAGACTAATTAAAATTTAGGCAATAGAAGCACAATATCTTTGAACTTTCCTACTTCAGAGCTGGCTACGCTGGCTGTCAAGGTGATTTTGAAAAAAATTGTTTTTAAAGGAGAGGATTGGATTTTAGAGGGTAAAGCTAAAGTATTTCCTTTGCCGCTGTCCTGTCCTTCTCCTCCTCCCTCCTCCACCAAACAAATGCATACCATTCCCCTCCACCAAAGCGGCTAGCTGCCTGCAGAATTGCCTCACCTGGAATCAGACTCTCTGGTAGGCTAAGAATGGCAGTCAGGCAAATCAACATTATATCAGTGCCATTCCTGTTTTACCGGGCAAGGCTGCTATTCCAAGGTACAGTTTATTTTGGTGTGTTTATGGAATCTGATCTGTGTTTTGCCCACTCTTGAGTAAATGTGGCATATATTAGGGGCAGATAACTCCAATGCTGAGAGATGGAGGGCTCTGTGTCTGCTATGACTGCATTTTCCCTATGTCTTTACAGTTCAAAGGAGTATCTCCCTAAACTCCCAGCTGCCATTGTATCAAGCCAAACTGCTACAGCACATCAGAGAGATACGCAGCGTCTTCTATTCCATTTGTTTCTTTGCCTGTCATCTAAAGTGACAGGAGTCCCTCATCAGTCTTCCCATATGGAAAAATCATAACCTTTTATTTTTGTGGTGCTCTGGATGCCACCTGCACTGTGCTAATCTCCTAATGTCAGACTGTGTATCCCTGGCACATCAATGGAGCTGTACAGGAAGAACAGAATTTGGCACATTGTTTTTAGCTATTTTTTGTTTAGGTGCTCAGAGGTCTTCAGGAGCACAGAGGCTTTACATTTGTTTTTATTATTACATATACTTTGTGAGGGCAGAGCAGGAATGGCCACATTTGATCCCATGCTCTTGTGCAGGGCAAAATCTGCTCTCAGATTCTTCCTGCATTTCTCTCATCTGTGATGAAGATCTCTGTGGTGTCTTTCGTATTGAGAGCCTGATCCAAAGAGAGTCCCTCTCTGCGCAGATATATCACTGCTGTAAACAGGCACTTGTACAGAAATCAAGAGGCAATCCAAAGCATATGCGAAAGCAGAACTCAGCCCACTCTTAGTGCATATCTTAAGTCTGCTAAAGAGGAATATATGTTCCACTTTTGTGTTATTGTCTTTTCCTTGGTTGTTGGTGAGAACCTTTGGGTTCTGCAGTATGAAGTGGGGACACGTTGTCACTCTTCCTTGACAACTTTTCCCTTCTTCAGCCTTGTCAGGAATTCACAATCCAAATGACTCATGTTATGTGAGCAAATATTGCCTTAGTTTGAATTATTTTATTTTCGTTGCAACCACTTGGAATGTTACTATAGTAATATCTCTGTTTTTCCTTGTCAAGGAACTGTCACAGACAATTTCATAAACCTTTTATGCAGCTACAGTGCAAAGAAAATTATGCATTTATTTTACTCTTATGCTTGCCTGTAAATAAAAAGGATATTTTAAATGGATAGCATATAATTGCATCATAAGGAAAGAATACGAAGATGCCAGAATCAAACAGGTTAAAAAATAAGAAAATACTGGAATTAAGGTTGAGATTACCTCCCTTGCTCAACCTTTTCCCAAAATTCCACCTCATCCCATTCACTCCTTTTTCTGGGCATGAGCAGATGGAGAACAGGGAATTGAAAGAGATAATTCCCTGGCTTTGTGCAGAGACGGTAACACACTATCCTCCAGCAACTGCAAGGAAGGACTAGATTCTGCTGCTGGCTGGAACAGGTAAAGTGACTTGATAGCAGGACCATATAATTTGGTCTCTAGGAATGAGAGGATGAAGTGTCCTCACTGTAAGGGTCTGAAAGTGGGACTCTTCAGATATTTCAGTTGCTAAGCTTCAAAAAGTCTTTTCCAGACATGAACATATGGTGATTTTCATTTTATATATATATAATTTGCCACATTTGAGAAAAATGTCCACTAAAATGGCAAACAAGCATATGCACAGTAACATCCTGAAAGTAGGTACCAAGTCTCAAGTAGCACAGTGTTAGAGAATCTTACTGAAGTTTGTATGCTTTTTTTCCTAAACAAATAATTTTCCTTTATTTCAGTCTCAACTTAAGAAAAAAAAAAGCTGAAGTATTTTGGTTGAACTTCTCCCAGGTTTAGGTTGGAAGCAACCTTAAAGATCATCTAGTTCCAACCTCCCTGCCATGGGCAGGGACACCTCCCACTAGACCAAGTTGCTCAAAGCCCCATCCAACCTGGCCTTGAACAGCTCCAGGGATGGAGCCTCCACAACTTCCCTGCACAACCTGTTCCAGTGTCTCACCACACTCATAGTGAAAAATTTCTTCCTGCTATCTGTCCTAAATCTGTCTCTTCCAGTTTGAAACCATTACCCCTCGTTCTATCACTACATGCCCTTGTAAAAAGTCCCTCTCCAGCTTTCTTGTAGTCCCCCTTCAGATACTGGAAAGCTGCTATAAGGTTTCCCTGGAGTCTTCTCTTCTCCAGGCTGAACAACTCCAACTTAGATCCTTAGCTTTGGATGGACAACAGGAAAAAAAATACTCAGTTCAATAATTTAGTTCAAACAATTAAGTTTGGTAAAGTTCTGAGAACATGAAAACAGGGAAGAATGGTTTCATGGTAGAAACTGTGACGTGTGTGTCCTCTAAAGCAGAGTTATCCATCAGGTGGCCAGTTCAGTCTGGCCTGCAGACTTTGTCTACTGCACAGCAACATGACACCCTAGAGCTGAATGTCAGTGATGTGTGTAGGAAGATACCTAGTCTGATGAGGCATCCATCAGACATGGAAGAGAGACCAGAGATGGGTCATCTCATCCACATGGTCTTTGAGCAGGCCTAATAGCAACACCTAGTCTCCCCACAGTCGTCACCATTATTGTCACAGTAGAGGCTGTGAGACACTGCTAGAAATGTTTACATTCATCTCTCTCCTGTCACCAGTAACATCCCGTACTAACTAACTCCCATGTGTGTGGCTTGGTGCATGTTGTATGGGTTGGCTGCCTCATCTTACATTGGTTAAGCAAGCCTGGCTTTTTCTGAAATTCAAAGATTTGCTCAAAGCACCTGAGAAGGTGTTGATTTGTGAACCCTGCTCCACAGATTGACTTGTGTGCAATGAGCAGACCAAGACCCAAAGGGGCAATTCAGTATCATCTCTGCAGTGTCTGGCAGGTATTGCTCTTTCTTCTCTCTGCTCCCCTTGAGCTTCCTGCTGCCGGTTCACCCCCCTCAGAAGAATGAGAGCGCCAACAATAGAAATGTCAGAGGCTGCAGGAGAAGGTGCTAGCTACTGCTGCATGTGCAAAACCAGCTACGTGTCTGCATTGGTGTTTATGCAACAGGAACTGGCAAAAGGTGAATACAGGTTGTCTCTGAGCCTGAGATGAACTGGAGAACCATCCGCACTCCTTTGAGCGTAGAGCCTCAGCAGAGCCTTAGTAGGCATCGTGAAGTCCAGTCCTGCCCTGGGAAAGTGACCTCTCTTTGCAATGAGTAGGATTTTCATGTGGTTATTAGGATTTCTCCATTGAAACCATTTGTCCTCGTTTCAGCTGGGATATAGTTAATTGTCTTTCTAGTGGTTGCTGTGTTTCGGATTTGGTATGAAAGGAATGTCAATAATGCATATTGTTTGATTGTTGCTAGGTGATGTTTGTCCTATTCAAGGACTTTTTTCAGCTTCCCATAGAGGATGAGAAGGAGCATAGACAGAACAATGGAATGGCCAATGGAATATTCCGTACCATAGACATCATGCTCAGTATATAAACGGGGGTTGGCTGGGGGGGCGGGAATCTGTGATTGCTGCTCGGGACAGGCTGGGCAACCAATTCACGGGGTGGTGAGAGTGACTTGTGTTGTATTAGTCTATCTTGTATATATTTTTACCATTATTACTATTTTTATTATTACTATTATTGTTGTTGCTATTAGTGTTATTATTATTTTCCTTTTTCTGTTATTGTTCCATTACACTGTCTTTATCTCAACCCATGAGGTTTTTTTGCCCCTTGCCTTTCCCCTCCTTTTCTCTCTCTTCTCCCTACCCTTCTCAGGGGTAAAGGGGGAGAACTGCTTGAGCGGCTGTGTGGTCCTAGCTGCCAGCTGGGGTTAAACCACAACACCATTCCTGAGTAAATCATTATCTCTTTAAAAGAGGTTGAAAATGCAGACCAGCTAGGAGAAGATACAGTATTCCCTATGTTAAGTGAGCCTGTTATTTAAGTTTCCTTATATATCTCTCAGATCTTACATATCTCTCAGAAAAGGATGCTATTAGGCAACAAAAATCTGCCAATTTCTTTATGCTTAGATCAGTGGTAGACCAAAGACAAGGATTATTGCATGGACAGATGCTTTGTCAGGGTCATGAACCAGCCCACACAGATTAATTTTATATTTTAATCTTCTTGTGGTTGCCATTTTATCAGTCACTGTAAGCAGTCAGCAGGCTCTCATTTCATCTATGAAGAATGCAGCATTTTAGATGATGCAAATGGTGTTAGGAACTTGACATAGCTGTGGGATAAGATCTTTAAAAAAGAATGTGCCTGTGCCTGCGCAAACACAAACAAATGCCCATAATTGGCTAGGGGCAAAGGATGAAGGAAGTTCTAGCATGGAAACACTGCTGCAGGACAACTGCCAGGGGACCTTACAAGTACTTGCTGGAGCCTATAGAGTAAAGAGAGGATAAAACATGATGGTACATGATGGGATGTTGCAAAAAATGTCCAAGAGGAAAACAAATGAGAGAAGGCAATAGTGAAAAGACAAGCTGGAAGAATAGAGAGCCATTGGAGAAGGGAGAAGGGAGCAGCAGACAGCAGAGGCATGGCACTTAATCAAAAATAAAGAGATGCAAAAGTGCAGGAAGGAAATATTTTAGCACTGTAGGAGGATAAGCTTGCAGACAAATTCTGTTTGCTTCCTCAACCAGAAGTAGGCCCTCATGCTTTATACAACAAACAAAGCTCTGGTGGCATCTCTTATGCCAGCTCACTGAGCTTTCTCCTTCAGATGTAATCATTCTTTATTTGTGTACCCATGGCTGCCCTCCCTGTGGTGCAGGAGGAGGGTGCTTGGGAGCATTTTGTCAAAGTCACTTTCAGTGGGACAAAATTCCAGTATCTGGGGCCAGGAGTCCAACCTGAAGCACTTGGTACTCTTGAACAGTTTAACTTCAAATTTTTTTTAAACAAAAATTTATTTGCAAAGAGGAAACCACTGTTCAGTGTTTCACTTAGCAGATCTGAAATGAGGCCATATTCAAGCTATCTGCAGGGATGTGTTTGCAGAGATTTCATCTCTAGCAAACAATTCTTGGTAGGCTCACAGTGTAAAATAAAGACTTATTATTTCCCATCTGTTTTGCCATTTAGCATTTGTCCATCTTGTGCTGACACTTCAAGCTGGCTTGTTGTGATTAGCTCAGTGTGGCAGAGAGATTGCTCACACCATCAGTCAGAGCTCAGGCTCACAGTCCTGGTCTGAAGCTGTAGCTTGAATCCACACTAAACGTTCGTACTGTCGTAACAGCACCAGTGGCTATTGAAAAATTCTTTCCTTCTTTCTTTCTTTCTTAGAAAGTTTTAGTGAATAAGGTCTAGAAACAAGAACGAGGCGTGGAGATGAGGAAGCAGCTGTAGCAGGGGAAGGGCAGAAGAGACAACTTATTTCATACATATGTGCTGTGCATATGTCATGACTCACCAGGACGTGAATCTGCAGTGGGAATTAAAGAGCAAAGGGAAAAGACAGGATAGATTTTTCATTTGGAGTCACAGTGACTTTTCTTATACAGTCTTCTTGGTCTTGGCTTCCCACAGTGATGGGACTGGTCAAGGCGTTTTTAATTAAGTAATGGTTCCATCTAAAGCTGTTAGTAATAAGAGGGCTGGCAGGCTTATGTGAGCAGTGATCAGTCAACCAGGTCATCAGTTGAAATGTGCTCAGCTTTGTATGGTAACAGTTCCGATCGGATGTTGCTTGTGGCGGTGGCCTGTGTGAGTTTGGAGATCTTGGCCTGTTTTCCTTGGCCACAGGTCCACATCATAAAAAGGAAGGACAAGATCTCATTTAAGATTTTCCATGGAAGTCTCTGCAGAGACCGTGAAAGCACAAACATAAAGGAGAAAATCCTACAAAATGGACAACATGCCATTCAGAAGGCAAGCCCATCACAGACCTGTCATGTAGGAGAGAACCTCCTGTGCAGGATCTTTGGGCATCTACTTCTGGGGCAGGGGTAGAAAACGCCTGACATTCACTTTCTGTTAGTGCCTGGCTGCTGCAGGAATCCCTTCGTGCTGTAAGAAATTGTTATAACAAATGACAGTGGTCATATCGCTTTCACTTGTGCAACCAGCAATGATGCAGTTTTGAGGCAAATATGTAGAAAGAATCCACCCATCTCCCTCAGGGAAGGCTGCATACAGAGAACAATAGCAAAGTGAGGGTTTACAGAATAACAACAACTCAACTTTATAAGAAAAGGAAAAGATTTAGGTTGGGGTTTTTTTCCCCGCTATCACTAATTACTGCTTGTATTTAGCCTGAAGCTCCTTTAACCAGGGGCTAGTCTTGGTCCCACAGACTACAAGAGGAATATGCCCATTCAGTTGACAGATGCAGAATCAAGCCCTGAATTTCCCTGGATCCAGATACTTTAAGGATTTTTAATTCAGTAGTTTCCACTGAATTAAGAATTGATGACATTTTTTTCCACGACAGTAAATGGAAGGTACTGTTGCCAAAATCCCAGCTACTGTGTGAGCATGGAAAACCTGATGGTTTCTTGAGTCATATTATCTGAACAGCTCCTATTGACTTGCTGTGGTTTCCTCCCACTGAAGAGCTACAGTCCTTTGAAATATGAGTTGCAGGAAAACTAATTAATACATAAGGCACATGCCATGTTAAAACCAAAGGAGGTGTTCTGAGATGGGTAAGAAACTTGTCCTCTTGGACTAAGATGCCTCAATAGGTAATCAAGGCCACTTCAGGCACCCTCATAGATGAGACAGGGCTGTCTCTACCCTTATTTTGACCACAAGTGCCAAAGGCTGGATGACAAGCTCTAGCTGCTTGTTTAAGGGAACAAGGCTGCACATTAAGTCGTCCTGTTAGTGCTTCTCAGCACAGCAACCAATCCACTGTATACCTAGATACATGACTACATGCCTCAGTTCTCTGTTGTAACAGCACAATTCCTAATAAAACAGGGTCTCAGAGGCTTCATTTATTCACCTTTTGTAATATCTTTGAGATCACGGAATCACAGAAGGGTTGAGGTGGGAAGGGACATCTTGTCCAACCCCCCTGCTCAAGCAGGGCCACCTAGAGCAGGCTGCCCAGGACCGTGTCCAGAACGCTTTTGAATATCTCCAAGAAGGGAGACTCCAGCACCTCTCTGGGCAACATGTGCCAACTCTTGGTCACTCTCACAGTGTAAACTTTTTCCTGATGTTCAAAGGGACCCTCCTGTGTTTCGGCTTACGCCTGTTGCCTGTTGCCCTGTCACCAGGGCACCACTGAAAAGAATCAGTCTCTGTCTTCTTTGCACCCTCCCACCAGACATTTATATACTTTGATGAGATTCTCTCTGAGCCTTCTCTCCTCCAGGCTGAACAGTCCCAGGTCTCTCAGCCTCTCCTCATAAGAGAGATGCTCCAGTCCCTTAATCATCTTTGTGGCCCTTCACTGGACTCTCACCAAGATGTCTGTGTCTCTCCTCTACTGAGGAGCCTAGAACTGGACACAGGACTCCAGGTGTGGCCTTACCAGTGCTGAGCAGAAGGGAAAAATCACCTCCTTCAACATGCTGGCAATACTGCTCCTAATGCAGCCCAAGATGCCATTTGCCTTCTTTGCTGCACAGGCACATTGCTGGCTCATGTTCAATTTGGTGTCCACCAGATCACCGCAGGTCCTTTTCTGCAAGCTGCTTTCCAGATGGGTGTCCCCCAGCCTGTCCTGGTGCAGGGAGTTGTTCCTCCCCCAGTGCAGGACTTGGCCCTTCTGCTCATTGAACTTCATGATCTTCCTGTCAGCCCATTTCTCCAGCCTGTTGAGTTCCTTCTGAATGGCAGCATGACCCTCTGGCATATCAGCCACTCCTCCTAGTTTTGTGTCATCTGCAAACTTGCTGAGGGTACGCTCTGCCCCATCATCCAGATCATCAGTGAAGATATTAAACAGGACTGGACCCAGTACTGTCCTCTGGGGCACACCGCTAGTTATTGGCATCCAACTAGACTTCATGTCAGTGATCACCAGACTCTGGGCTCAGCTGTTCAGCCAGGTTTCAGTCCCCTCACTGTCTGCTCATCCAGCCCATACATCGACACCTTGTCTATGAGGTTCTTATGGGACACAGTGTCAAAGGCCATACTGAAGTCCCAGTAGATACTAGCCACTGCATCCACTATATCAACAATATCTACTGTGATGAGATCATCACAAAAGTGCCAGGGATTGTACTGCTAAAAAAGTGGGAACCTGTGCTCTGCTTCCTCGAGGGTGTTGGGGGGTGAGGTGGGGAGGGAACAGGAAGCAAACACAGGAACTCCCCATGGCACAGCCTGCAATGAGTGCTCAGGGTTTCAGGAGGAGCACCCCATTTCGTCTTCACTAACCTGATGAGGTTAGGTAGCTCCTGAGTTCTCTCTCTGAATTATAATACATTATTCACTCTGGATTCCTCAAACAGAGCTAGCAGTTATGAACATTAAATCAAGGTTTATCATCTTGTTTATTTTCAAGGCAAATATTTTCTGGCAGGCTTGTGTGTGGTTGGTTGTACGGACAGATCCTGAAGGGAAACAACATCATGGAGCTGAGAGCCACTTTACTGACTTCTGAAGAATTTCCTTTTCTCACTCATATCCTTCATTAGTGGTGAGCCCAGACCAGACAACTGGGAGTTGAAATTGAGGCTGGCTCACTCATGAGAATGGACGCTAAAAGAGGTAATGCACACTCTGAGTAGGCCATAGTGATCAAATTGTTAAAACCATATGTTTTAACCACAGAGGATAAAAGTAATATGTAGTCAGACCTATAGGCAAACATTTCCTTTTATGGAGGGAGGATACAAACCCAGTACAAACCCTGGTGCTGTCACTATCCTCTTCAGTGACAGGAACAGTTTATAAAAATTCTAGAATGTCAATTCACATATGAAGTAATTCTCACCTAATACTATCCATGGTGGGGAGGATAAGTGACTGGTTCAGGCTGTCTCTGGTGATTTGTGAATACACATGTGAGCACGTGTATATGAGTGTGTTGATCTAGGTAGCCTTTGCTATCTAAATACTAGATAGATAAAAAGAAAGATTTCTATGGTTTCAAGTTTTAAAACCCTTCTCCTACTTTTTCTGCAAGTTTTCAGTCCCTGAGTCTCTCTTCCCCTCACTTTCTCTCAGATATTTCTCCAGCTACATGGTGATCAGCTTCAGTTAAATCTGAAATAGAGTTTTCACTGCTATGCAAGTGGTGGAGGAGAAGCTTGCAGGTGATTTACAAGAGCTCAGATGCTGGGAACTATATAGTAAGCTAAATTGGCTCTGTCAATAAAAATCTATCTAAGCATTATTTTCAAATAAGAAATAATTTCAGGTTTGAGGTTCACTGTTCCTGAAACGCAGATGAACTCATGCCATTCTGTCCCCCTCCTGCCTCCACTCAGACTCAAAACTGGTATCAAAACTGGCAACTGTCTTTATGGGTTTTTTTTGTTCTTCATTCATGAACAAGGCTAATGATGACTCTAGGAGAGAAAAGATGTGAAGACAGTAAATATTACATTTTGTCAAATGAACCCTCTCTACCTTCCCATTTTAAAGTACTTTGGACCAGTTTCATTAGAAAGGGTAAATCCCTGAGTCCAGAGACCAGAAGGTAACTCATGCCCTCCTCACTCTCTCCCCATCCGCAGAGGAGTGGGACTGCACGTGTCAGAGGTGCCCAGGAGGAGTGCCCCGTGCTCTGGTACCCAGCCCAAACGGTGCCCACCTGCCGTGGCATCTGGCACTCCTGAGCCATGCTCAGCACCGCCTGACCGGGGAGGAAGCCGGCACTGCAGCAGCACAGCCAGAAGTGCTCATGCTTCTTGTGGTACCGTCAAAGACACCCAACCGCTACAAACCCTGTTTTCCATGGGAGCTCAGTGAGGTGGGGGACCACATCACCTTCTGACAGAAACCCACTCCTTGGCTCTGACAGACTCTCTTGGCCCACGAGCTGTATGACGGAGGCCAGGCTGGTGGGACCATCCTGCCCCTGTGCCTTGTCCTCATGCTGACAGCAGGAGTGCCTCGGCTTCGTTTGGCCACTGCACAGGGCCACAGAGCTAGCAGCCATCTCAGACCATTCTAAATCATTCAGGGCTGGTTCTCTCCCTCTCACACAGTAACTAGATTGATAGATTGAGATTTAATTTAAAATGATCAGCTACTGCAAGGACAGGCTTTTTCTTTTTTTTTCTTTACCCAGGCACTTGGTTTGCATGTTTACTGTGCTAAAAACAGTTACGAGCAATCTGGATAGCCCTCTGTTAGCCGTGATGAAAACATTCTTGAGTATATCCAATGGTGCCTGCCACTGAAGAGGCCCGAGAAACACTGCAGCTAGATGGGGAATGAGCCTTGCTTTCTACCAAACATACGCTAAAGACCTGATGCTGGCTTTCACCTGGGGTCAGTGCTGTGGCATTGTCCCTGGTAGGGACTTGCTTGGTCACAGCGAGGTCTCTTTGGTAATTCCTACACCCATGACACAGGCAGTGATGCCCGTGAGCTGCGCTGGGATACACCGTGTGCCCATCTTCCCTCCACCACACCAAACCACTCACAGAGCTGTGGGAGACACGGATGTGGCTGGCACAGAGCTCGCCCTCAGGGCTTGGTGCTCTTGGGGGTGACTGCCACATTCAGCAGGGGGAATAACATAACTCCTTACCATCCCTGGCCTTCGGGGAGCTCAGGCACACAAAACCAAGCTTGTAGCCAAAATCTCTGCAGAAATATTACCCTGGCGGGAGGCTGGGTCAAGACATGGTAGCAGTGCAGAGCTCTCAAGCCAGATGTGCCTCTGCCTCAGAAGTGACTGGCCATTGCATCCCCTCACAGGGCAGAGTGGAGCACCACTGCCCATTCCACAGCAACGTGGTGCTACGGCCACAGCCAGCACCTCACTTCACCTCATTTCTCTCCTCAGGGCACCTCACGGTGCCTTTCTCCAGAAGCAGTTATACAAGCCCTTCGCCCGGCTGCAAAGCTGTTTTCTGCTCCTGCGTGCCACTGCTCGTTCCCACACCACCCTCCCTCGTGTGCCAGTCTGGGGCCATCTGCGTGCTGGGTCAGTGTTAAAAAATCCTCAGTGCATAGTTGCACTGAGCTCAGTGATCAAAGGGGGCCACTCCTGGCAAGGAGAAAAGAAAGTTCATCTCTCCCTTTTGGGGATAAAGCATCCATGCATTACCAAATCACTACTCCTGAAAGTCCTCCTGGTTTGGTCACAGACCTCTACCGATAATGCAAAAATTGTCCTTCCTTCCAACCTCGCACACAATATGAACATACATGCACATACACACACACAAATATAAACGTTCGATTAATCTCATTGTTAGGATTTTTATTTTTTTTTAGGTGCTACTAGGCTGTAGCAAGTCAGAACATTCCCAAAGCAAAGCTCCTTTATTACCAATTTTGAAAATGCGCCTGTCCATCATTATCAAATATCCTAAATACCCGTCTTCAGCAGCATTCTGCTGGTACTTAGATTATGAGTCACTGGGTAATTTAGCCCTGCGAGGTAGATTGTAAGCTGTTCTCCCCCTGTCTTTTCCAGAGAGGAGATGCCAGTGGGGGACATTCATTAATATTCACTGTAATGTACATCTGTTTGCCCCCTCAGCCACTGCATGAAAATACGCAGGGAGAGGGGGAAGGGCAGAGGGAGAGCTTCAAAATGCCTGTAGCTAAGGCAGGAGCCAGGGATGCACCCCGAGCCGTTTCTGTCAGTCTGACAGGGATGGCAAACATTTACCATCTCTACAAGCCATTTTTTTTTTTTGTGGCTTTATAAGCACTGAAGCATTTGAAATACGAAAGGCACTAGCTCTGGCTGAGGAATAATAACGGAGGTCAGGTTGATAATGCTCCTCAACAGCTCAGTGTTAGGGCTGGATCTTGGGTGTGATGCAAGTGACCCACTTAAGATTTTTTGTTGCTGTTGTTCAGAAAACCTCACCGTCTACCTTCTGTCCCATTGAGACTCAGCTACGACAGAGTCATACTTCATATTCATCTATGGGAACATCTGGCCCATGTCTAACATTTAATTTCCACACCATTAGAGTCAAACAATACGTGTACATCAGTAGATAATGTAATGCATTATCACGCAAGGCAGAGAGCAGCAATTTATTAGCCTAATTTAAAATAGCCTTCAGCAAAAAATAGTGCATCTTAATTCATGGATCTGAAAGGAATGACATATTTTCCTGTAAAATGCAAAGGTATGAAGAGAGACATGCTTTTCCACAGTGGTGCATATATTATTTCTTTTTCTTGTAAATCTTTTAAAAGATGAAATATCTGTTCTCTGTAAAAAAAAAATAAAGAAAAGAAAAAAGGAAAAGTTCAAAACCAAGGTACATCCATAATAATACAAAAGGAGAGATCTTACCAAGGGGACAAAAGAGAAAAAGCTGCCCCAGAACACAAGCAAAAGTGACCTTTCCTTTACAGCGAAGTTGTGATCTGAATGTGAAGATCACTCAGACTTTCCATGCTTGTATTTGAACAAATCCAGGCTCTTCAAGTGCACATCAAGCATTTCCTCTTCTTTTTTATCTATTTTTTTAGTCTGTCTTTTCCAATAAAGGAGACTCCCTAGATAGGACCAAAAATATCAAAACAAATTAGAAGCCTTTGCTGCCCTAGCAAAATGAGTCACTTTTCACAAGCCTTTGATTAAAGACCGTAACTTCCTTCTAGGGGGAAATTAACTTCTCAAATGGCAGAGTAACACCAGGCTTACGTGCCACCAAAAGTTCACTTCAGTTCTCTGAAGCGGGATGAATTTTCTCACTTTTGGTTAATAAATACATCATGGGCTCTGCCCATACTGCTCAGCTCCTATCTCTAATGTACCCAAAGTTTACAGTTGTCTGAAGCTGAGATTTGTATTCAGCATCATTTCTGTTCATCCTTTGTTTTATTTGACATCAAAATGCCATTGGAAAAAATACGTAGGTAAGGGCCTTGGAGCAAAGTCTAACCCAATAAATCCTGAATTGTTTTTCCCACAGTGGAACAACTGTGCTAGGAAAACTGGGGGGCTGTCCTGCCCAGCCTGGGATACAGCCTGGAGGTAGGAGAGTGCTCACTCCCTCAACAATGCTTTAGAAGAAAGCAACATTATGTGGGCAGCTCAATCCTGCTGGCATGTGCCAGGTGCTTTGAGAGCTTCTTGGGAGACTTAGGTAGGAGAACCCACAGTTCTGGATCTGATCAATTTGAGCCCTGCCAAAAAAGAAACCATGCGATATTCGAAGCAGAACTTTTGGATGACCAGGAAACCTGTAAGGTGAAAAAAACAAGCATGCTTATCTCAGAAATCTGTGTCAGTGCCACCCTTGTTTGGCAGCACCTGCACGGGGATTCCTAAGATCTCATCTGTGGACTTTGCCCCAGACAACATATAAGTGAAAATCCCAAACAAAAAAAGCCTTACAGTTAGTTATTCTTTCATCATCAAAACCAGTCATCTCCACTTCATCATGATGAAGTGCTCCATTCAGTGGGCTTACACAGAATAGCATAGGGATGATTGGTCGTGGGGAATTATAAAAAAAGTGACACAAAACTGCAGTGTATGGACAGGCAAAAATCAGTAGTCCCAGGCTGACGTGGGAGCTCTTCTGGTCAGCCAGGGACAAGACCTGCCTGAGCACCACCTAAAACATCACAGCTGTGCCAAGGCTGAGGGGAAGGGCGAGGGAAGTGTCGGCTGTTCCCCTTCCGCTGCTGGCAGCTTCCTGAATAGGTGTATGAGCATACTTCGGTCAGGTCACGTACAGTCTGGCAGTGACTCCAGGAGAAAGCTGCAAGTTCCAAGGACAATGAACTTGGAGATACAGCCCCGTGCAAAACTGCGAGAGGGCATGCCTGTCAGCAGTGGCAAGGGGCATTCTGGAGCTGAAGCTGAAAAATTGATGTTTGACCAAATTAAAGAAGCCTTACTTCAACCAGGGAGACAGGCTCCTTGCTCGGAGGAGGGCTGGTACTCTTGGACTTACAAAAATACTCTGCTACTGACTTAAATCATGAAGAGCAGCAAGAACAGGCAGGATCCAAGATCCAGGGTGGTGATCCAGCTCAGCAGTCAAATAGACCCTGCTCTTCTGAAAAGAAGAGGACTATAAAACCAGAAGGTCTTGGAGATTTAGGAGGAGTCACACTTGACAGGTATCCACTTGACACGTGTCAAAAGAAAGAGACAAACATTACATCTTGCACCAAACAAAAGTAATCTCATCCATCTGGCTGGTGTGCTGGAAGGCACCATTTGGATGGCTTCAATACAGCACTGTGACTTGGGGTAGGTGGCGGGGGGAGGGCAGTCAATTTGTGTGTGAAAGAAGTGAAAGATGGCATGTTAGCAAAAGATTTTGGGTAGCCATCTAAGCTGCGAAAGAAGGACAGAGTCTGCTGTCTACCTGACCCTATGGTATATAAAGTGGCCTGGAACAGAGCTGGTATATCTTACCTGGCCTTCTGTTTATCATCCCTTTACTAAGAGGCAGCTGGACATATTCTCCTGGCAGACTTACTGCCCTTGTGAGGATGTAGCTTATGCTGAGATACCTGCATCTCTCTAGGAAGGAAATAAGACAAAGAAAAGGTGCTTGCATTAATGCTGCCGCAGGGCACCAGCAAGTTACGGGTTGGTGGGTTTTACAAGACTACTTACTATGCTATTCAATTAAAAAAAAGAGCAGTTACCATAGCAACACCCACATCTAATGGCTCTTATGCTACCTCTGAGATACAAAGCACCTTCTTACAGAGATACATTGACCAATACAGCATGTCGTGGGAAGTTTTATGCTTCTAGCAATGGTTTAAGGGGGAGAATGTGCATTCCAATAACCAGACATATTTATATCCCCAGGTTGTAATATTAATTTATAACAAATTATTTTGGTTCCTTGATATCTCTTTTCTTCTCATTACCATTTCCTTTCTAATAGCACCTTCATTTTTTCTTTTCTTCCCCCCTGGATGGATGATATTTGATTAAATACAGGATGAGATTTGCATATGGGAGCTCAGGGATATGTCCAGCAGTTAGGTGGGTCATATCTGTCTGTTGATCTCGTATCTAGGAAATGCTGCCACTTTATCATAGTTGAGCAGTCACAGCCGAGTGGAAGCCAGGGGCTAGAAGGTGTTTGTGGAATGCAGTCTGACACTATCGGTGGTAAAGGATGGTTTTGCTGTCCTGAAAAGGGGTGGAAGGCGACATTTTTTATTTCTCTTGCCCAGGAGAGAAAAGTGGGAAGGTGAAGGGATGGTGCATCTTCCTCAAGGGTGGAGAAGAGAGGGTGGAAGTTTCTTTCTTTTCCTTCATTACAGGCCTGGTCAAATGGGAGAGAAGTTACACGACCCCTTGAACATGGCAAGGGCCGAGCCAACATCCCCACAGGCACGCCGGAGCTGGAGGGCCAGTGTCAGAAATGTGAGGAAGAAAGAAGGGACAGCTGGGCCTCAGGGTATCCTCCTCACCCCTTGATCCTCTCTGTGGACATTTTATTTCTTCACGACATAAAAGGCACATGCACTGTTCATGGAAGAGCAAGATACTGCAGGATGCTGTGTCCCCTGTCTCCAACTGCAGCTTTAAAGCTGTATCCCTACGAAGTGGCACATTGCTGGACCATCATCACTTGGGCAGGCAGGACTGGCTCCTGTCCCATGGGAAGCTTGGAGGGGTGAAGGGCAATGCAAGAACCACAGAGCTTCTTACCCTTCCCTGAGCAAACCCCGTGGCTTGGGCTCTCTGGGTCTGTCAGCTTGCCTGCTACTTGAGCTCCCACTGTGTTTCTGAAAAGTGGGGTCAAAGCTGACGACTAGTTTCCAGGTACAAAAAAAAGAAAGTGAATCTTCAACAACCTCTGATTTTCAGTCTTCTAATTATCTAGCCAGTCCAGTAGGAGAGGAACAACATGTTTGTCCTTCCTACACTAAATATTCTTTGTAAATCTAAAAAAAAATTCCAGAAAAAAACCCTAACGATTTAAAGAACGGTAGATACAGATTAATCACATTAATTACTATTTAGATACAGATTGTCTGCATAAACACAGGACACTGCTATTTTTTTAATGCAGCATCACTGAAAAATCTCTTTCATTCAAAGTGCAAGACTGAGTATCAGTTCCATGTTATTTTTCCATGAACATAGGGCTACATGTATTATTTGTGATGCTCCTAATTTTTAATTACCACAAATTAAAACAATGGGATGATATATGATGAGTGAAACCAAGCATATGTTAAAAACGTCTAAACAGTTTTACCTGGGAAAATGAACAGAAACATAAATTGCTTGTATTGCATATTTAAAAATTCAATAGCAAGCTAAAATTATCATTTGCATTAATGTATTCTGAAATATGAATTATTAAGTGATTCACATTGGCGCAACAAAAGCCAGTTTGGAGAACCTAGCTTTAGCCTGAAGCATTCCTCAGCAGTCTTATCTTCCCAGTCCCCTCTAAATAGTGCTAAATATATAAAGGAGATTCTTCTAATTGGAAAAATGTATACACAACACCTATATGAAAAAAAACGCTCCACATTTCCCAGCGGCTTTAAGAAAAAACCCTCTCAAACAAAAGAAATTCAAATATTCAGTGCTATTCAAGTCTCCTGCCTCTTTTTCTCTTTCGTTTTTTAACCCCCTTTGTACTTTGCACTCCTGTAATTTTTTTCTTTGCTTTAATCCCAGCCATCGCTTGGTTTCTTTTATTTTTTTTTTTTTATCCCTTCGTTCTTTAAATACAGTGCCATTGTTTAGAGGTCAAGGCAACAACCAGACAGAGGGAAGCGTGGCAAGCGCCCGTGCCTGGGGTGCTGGGGGAGCAGCCGGGGGCGCAGAGGCAGGTGTGTGGAGCCCTGGGCGGTGGGATGAGGAAGTTTCTCCACCTGTGGGGCAAGGAGCGCTGTCTTTCTTCCCTGCACAGCGGCAGGAGGGAAGGAGGGAGTGTGTGGGATTGGGATGGCGGGGGGGGGCGGGGGAGATGAGGGATGTGACTCCAAGCAGAAACATTATGCAGTGCTTCATCCAGCAAAATCTTAGTTCACAGCCTCCTCTGCATTGTGTAAGAAAGGAGAAACCTGTCAGCAAGGTGTTCTGGGACTGGGACTTGGACTTCATAAGTCAGGATCCCTTTGTAGGGGATTTCTTTTCCCCCTGCCTTTTTGTTTTGGGCTGAGGAAATGAGATCCTGATGGGTAGCAAGACAAACAAGTGCTAGTTAAAGAGGGACAACCCAATGATGGAAAAGCAGCCTCAAATCACTCTTGGAGTCCTCCTTCTGGTGTGCTGAAGGTCAAGCAATGAGTTTGTGGAAGAGCCCAAGTTATCAGCCTCTGTTCCCAGTGCTGTGCTTTCACTGTACGGGCTCAATTTCCCAGAACACTTCCTTAGCTACAGTTAACTTCAGTGAGAGGACAGTTGCAAAATATCTTTGACTAATCAAGGCTGAGATGCTGCTGCTTCTCAAAACATTTTATCAGTCACAAATGCCAGATCTGTGATGTGTGTTGTACAGCCCAAGTTTGCAGACTTCCTCCTGCACTGAGACACAAAGCTCAGCATTTCTGAAATTTAATTTCTCTTCATGCCATGTGATTACAGATATTTTCTGACTCACTATTTCCATTTCTCTTATGTATTAGTAAAAAGGAAAAAATGGTTGGAAAAAATTATCTCTGTAGCATTATTTCTATAAAAATTCATTTCATATGCGAAGCGTTACACTGCTCTGGGAAAAGTGACACTGAAGGACTTATGTGTAATTATGTCTATGTGTTGTGCATATACAAACACACACACACACAAAGCGCCTGATGAGCTATGCTAATAAAGTGGCAAAAAGTGGATGTGACATTTACCCAATACAATAAACATAGGTCAAAAAAATAAGTTGCCATGGGATCATTCGGAGCACAGTTAAGCACAAACAGCTTTACATGGCCCACAGTATTGCTAGTCCAGTATCTTGTCACCACACAAGCATCCTTAGGAAGCCTGGTTCCCAGGAATACTTTAATCCTAGTCTCCACTCATTAGAAATGGGTATAAACCTTCAAGTTGAAGAGTTTCTTTTGCTTTTGTAAAATTTGTTCTCTTGGCTGGATATTTTTGTTGTCTCGTTAGGTATCAGGTCTTTAAAAAAAAATCTGCTATGTTCTTGGCCCCTGAGATCTCCTGGTGCAGTGAATACATTAGTTACATGCATGCAGGCATAAAAATCATCTGTCTTTCATTAGCTTTGAATTTTCCACTTTCCTGTGTCTTTGAATTTCCTCAAGTTCTGGTACCAGGGTCCTATCACACTCACTGGGAGAGAAGCAGGGACGGCAGGAGCTGCAGAACAGGTACCTGCTCATACAAAGCTCCCGTGTTTCTGCCTAGGAGATCTCAGCCCAAAGTGCAGCTCTCAAGCTTGCTCAGTGAGGGCATGCTTTGTGCATGCCCTGTGTTGATTGACCCAGGGAGACTGAACATCACTAAAAGTATGTGGAGATCAAAGTATGTGGAGATACTGCTCCATGTGAACTTCCAGGTGGCCAAGAAATGCTGACAGATGAACTGCAAGAGGCGTGTCTACTCTGGCCCACTTTGCCCAAACTTACTTCAGACATCCATTTCACACTTTGCTCCTTTTCATAAGATGTGGTCCCTAGTCTGAAGTAAACATGGGTAAGGTGACCTGGCCCCACTTACCCCTGAAGATGTATTCCCAGGTAAACACACTGGCCCCTGAACGGGTGCTTCCAGTCCCTGGTGGTCTAGAGCAGCCAGATCCCCCAAATTCTCCACGTGGGACGGAACTGAGGCCAACAGTTTCCCCAAGCCATCTCATGCCTCATCTTTACCTGTATTGAACCACAGCTTCAGAAAGGGGTATCTCACCAGGAAACCCTGGGGGTTCAACACCCTGCTTCACATTCCTTTTTGACAAGATTTCCAACCTCCTACTGGCCCAGCAAGCCCAGCATGGAAAGAACCCCTTTTGGGCATTCCATAGCTGGGTCTCGGGACCTCTCCCCTTGCATCTATCTGCTGAGCCTCAAGAACTGAGGCAGCGATTGCAGCTCGGGCCCCTTCTTGGAGACGACTTGCTCCCACCTGCCGAGCTCAGCCGGGCAGTGGTGAGTCAGGGGCCATGCTTGCCCATTTCTCCACATTGTTTCACGTTCAGTTAAAAACAAAGCTGTCAGTAATTAACAAAACATGAGATATTTGAGAAACCAGATTTGCCAAGCTGCTATTTTAGCAAATCATAACGGTGTCGCTGCCAAAATCATCACTTCTCTTCTCCCCTCTGCCCCCCCTCCAGAATCAGTGGTGCACTGTGAAGTCGAAAAACTCTGTGTACAGGAAGAAAGTGAGGTTCAAAGAGAGCTGTGGTTTTTCAGTTTGTTACACTACCAATGCAAAGCGTGCCATAAAAAAATTAATGTCACCGTCTAAAAAATTCTGGGTTCTTTGAATTTTTCTTGCTGTCTGAGTAATAATAAGCAAGCTGGTCCTAATCAAACAAAGCAAGCACCTACCAAAGAGTTTTGTGAAAAAAATTATCATTCTCTTCCTTTAAACAGAGGGAAATTCAGGCTAGCAGAATTGTACCAATTCATACAATGCGGTTTGTAGGACAGGAGTAAAGAACACAGCTCCAAGGGCCCAGTCCAGCACATTAACTGCTGGACTGCAGTGTTGTCCCTTCCAGTGGATGAGCTTGGTTGCAGGACAGGCTCCCAACATCAGAAATTATTACAGGCCTCATTCTCCACCATGCTTATTTAGTGTTTTAAGATGTGCATAACTCTTGTGACTCACAAACTGTAACTGGAACTGAGAGTTCTCATCCTCTCACCGGAGTTGCTTAGTATTAGCCAAAAAAACAATGAATCCTATATATAAAACCTTATTGTCTAAATGCATATGTGTTTAAAGAAGCTATGTATTCACCAGCCTTTAGGCTTGTTTTGAGTTCAACACTGCTAGCAAATGACCTTGCTATTTCTAAGAAATTAGGCAGAAATCAGGTATTGGGCAGAATGAGATTCCCTAGGAGTTTTGTTACAGGAACAAAGCTGTATGACATCAGGCATTAAATAGGGTGGAAAAAGCCATATTAAAAGCCTGAGTCAAGACCTGTTGGAGTCATCAGAAATTTTCCGTCTGACTTCTTTGGACACTGGATCAGGCTGTGAAGGAACATTATGATTTCACATGTCAGTATTCAAACTTCAGGATGTTGAAGTTAGACTATTTACACTGCCCCAAAGCACTAAGATTACTACTATTTTTCATATAACCCAGTCTAATAGGTGTCCACTTCTTTTAGAAGCCATATAATAAACCTTGAGGAATTAATTTAATACTGGGATGCTAATGTTAAACTCACTGATGTAATCGATTAGCACATCTTTGTTGACTCATGGTGACATTTTTTAAAGTGCTTAAACAGCTGAAGAATATAAACCAATTAAAATTAATATACATCCCTTTGAAAAAGGGAGGGATTTTCAAAGATGACCAATTTGCATACCCTTTTCCCAGTAGAAATGAGGGAGAATTGAGTGTCAATTTTCTAAAACTAGTTTTGAAAATCTCACCTTTAATTCTTTCTATGGACCATATTTTAGTATTTTTCCATCCCAATACATTTATGCAAACACTGTCACTCCATCTTGCTCTTCTAACAGGTGCTTTCACCAAACACAGAGATACTGCAATACTCACATAACCAAGATAACTCCTCCCGTGCTGCAGCATCACACTTCTCAACATGTGAGACGATGTCTATCCAGGGATTTGATGGAATTTCCTGGAGTGCTTTAGCTTCTCTCCAGTTTCTCACTCTCCTCTTGCTGGTTGTTTCTTATCACAGACAGTCCCTTAAAATTAAAATAGTCTGTCACCGGCTGTGAGTGCATATGTAGACACAAAGTTACTTTATTATTCCTCACAGTGACCCATCTCAGCTGAGAACTTTGCTGAGGACTTTATTCCATTGTGCTCCTTCATGGGAGCTGTAGACACTCAATGTACCTGACGCGCTGCTAATATGGGCATTAGCTTTTACGATTTCTCTGACCTCTTCGTAGAGGCATTTGCATGATTATTTCATGCTAAGTAGAACAGCTTCATGTCTTGAGGAAGCTTCTTTGCACCATTTCCAACAGTGCACATGGAGCACTTGATTTGCTTCTAGCATTCCTTCAACATTGGATCTCTCATATCTGAAGTTATTGGATACATGGTCACTTCTCTCCTTCCCTCCTCCCAGCACTAGCCCTCAAGGGCAAGTTAGGTATGCTCTGGGAGCACCTGTTTGGTCGGGCATACCAGGTATTAAAGGCAGGGGAAACACAGAGCTTGAGAAACGCACCAGATTTTTGATGTGAGGTGGGTCTCTGAGCAGCTCAACAGTTACATGTCTTAAATGGTTTTCCAGGTCAGTGCAAGCAGAAGGGTGGCCATTGGAGGGCTCAAGGTACCTCCACAGGCAATGAAGGGTTGTAAGTAGAAAGTCCATGATGTTGAACCACTGAAGTTAGACTGTGCTTAGAAATGCAGTTAAGGCTGCTGCTGGTCCACAGCAAGATATTACCTCGTCTAGCCCAGCCCCAGCCATGGCTGGGTGGCTACCACATCCATAGCACATCTCCAGGTTTATACTCCAACCCAGTTAAGGCAAAACAAGCTTGTTTAGCCTTAACAGTTTTTATAGGTTTTTTTGGTTTTGTTTTTTTTTTCTAATACTTAGACCATTTTGACCAGGCGGGAGTGACAATGATACTGGCAGATCTGAACTGGAAGGGGAGAGGGAAGCAAATGCCTATAAGGAAGATAACGGATGAACAGCTGAGAACAGGCTGTGTTTGGTAATCTCTTAGTCCATATTAGCTTCAGCCAAAAGTACTGTTATATATCTGATTACAACCTTTGTCTTCTAAAGAGCTCTGAGTCCCTTGGTGGATCTTAGCAGTTACGAGAAATACCTGCTATCTACATATCGTACATTGCTTAGGTATACAAGTAAGATATTCCTTACTGCTCCTCCCTCAGACACTCTGGAGACATGAGACAGACGATTCCAGTCTGGATCCATTCCACTCCAATTATCCACTGCTTTTTTGTAACATATTTTTTATTTAAATAAATCAAGAGGTTCCATTTAGCACGTTGCGTTTGTCTTGGCATAGACTTCACACATGCAGAAACTCTATATTAAGGCTTTCATAGAGCCGTTAGCAAAAGAATCAGCCAAATGTATCCCTGGTGTAACTCTACTGACTTCAGTGAAGTTTCACCAGGGTATCCCTGTTCTGTTGATTTGTCCTATTCGTTCTCATTCCAAAAGACAAAGCCCAAGAAAAATGTATGTTTGTATTTAGTTAATACAATGTATTCCCTGTATGATACACATTTAATCCCCTGCACTTTCCTTCATTGTATGCTATACTGCTTGCTGGTTTATAGGAATGATTTTCATATTTCTATATCATTCTGTTTTTACTACAGATGTTTTAACAACATAGATATTGCAAGAACAAGCAGTGGGAAGTCAGGAAACATTAAGTTTTAAGTCGCCGTTTGCCCCATGAACGTAAGCTGGCAACCTTGAAGTAAGTCTGTTGGCAACGGCAAACGTAAGAGCAGCAAGCAGTCACTTAGGTGATGAGTTATGAGTGTCAGTATCCAAGGATCAGTTCTTGGCCCTATTTCAATCTAACGGATAGAGCAACAGCTTCAAAGAGGTGAGAAGCAGCAGATCCAATAACAGCGTGTTGGTCTGGTGTGAGAGGTGGGCAGGACTTCAGCTGGCTCACAATGTAGTGCATTGCATTGACTGGACTATGCTGTTACGGCTCCATGTTTGCTTCAACAGGTGTCAAGAGACGTACCTCTCCGTACTGTATAAAAAACAGGTAAGCAGAGCACTCCCTCCTACAAGAGTCAGTTCAGAAGATTTAAAGCAGAGTGACATCAGTCAAGGAGGTGACACCTGGGCAAGCTCCCCTACAAATTAATTTTTGCCTCTCTGCTATCAAACACTTTTATCAATGACATGGATGGAAACATAACTGCGTTATGGACTAAGTCTACTCTGACAAAAAGAGTCAGTGGGAGTGATAAAGATTGCAGATCACCAGTCTGGAGCACTTGCTAAATCGGGCAGAAGCAAATGACATGCCTGATGATACAGGCCTGTATCTGCCAACAGAGGATTCCTCCCACCGAAGGGGTGCACAGGCTACCCCAACACTCAGTGCCCAGAGGTGTGGTAGGTGGCATCTCAGGGTGATGCGTCAGTCATTGCAGTGCTCAGTTATATTAACAGGAAATACTGTTTCTTCTGCCACTCATGGGTCACCTATGTATTTGGTAGTGGCATGATCTGTGCAGTACTGTGTCTGTTCCTGGGTGTCGAAGCGCTGATGAGCATTCAGAAAATATCCACTCAGGGGAATGATGGGCTCAGGGCACATGACTACGGTACAGACCTGAAGGTGAGAGTGTGGTTAGCATGTCAAGGAGAAGGCAAAAGACTTATTTAATCACCATCAAAACAGGCAGCGGAAACCTGATAATGTGTGGGCTTTTCAGTTCAGCAGATCTATAACAACATTCTGTGGCTGGAAGTTGAAACCAGTCAAATTCAGAATAAAACTGACGTGAAGATTTTTAACATTCAGGTTAATTAAACAGTGGAATTATTTTCCCAAGGGCTACAACAGAGTATACGCCATTGGAAAACTTTTCAATCAAGAGAGAATGCGGGTTTGGTGTGGGTTTTTTTTCCAAACAGATACGCTCTAATTCAAGGAGGAATTAATTGAAGCCAGTACTGCAGTCTGCACAATACAGGAGATCATATTAAATGTAACCCTTGATGTTTTGGACATCTTTTACTGGCATAGAGGCCCAAAAGCAGGACTGTACATATTTAAAAATAGTCTCATTTATTGCTAATACACACAGCAGTGAGCCAGGACTAACATTATTAGGCTAAGCATTCATATGCTCAGTATCCACGGGGCAGTCACCTTGTGAGTCTCTGCTGGCCAAGGTGCTATCAATCAAGCGGAGATGTGTCAACCTCTTTTTCTCCTTAGAACAGGCTGATCCTCAGTCCTGTTGATACACTGCCTTCCTCCTCTCTGCCTCTTCTCCTAGGGTTTTTAGATCTTGTCAAGTCAATGATAGTTTTCTGCTTTTTCCCCCTGCTGAATCTCTGATGATTTTACTTCTCTGCTTCAA
>VFFE01007039.1:887219-990860 GCA_008921705.1 Burhinus oedicnemus | reverse complement strand
CCTGCCATGGGCAGGGACACCTTTCACTAGACCAGGTTGCTCAAAGCCTCATCCAACCTGGTCTTGAACACTTCCAGGAATGGGGCATCCACAACTTCCCTGGGCAACCTGTTCCAGTGCCTCACCACCCTCAGAGTGAAAAATTTCTTCCTGATACCTCACCTACATCTACCCTCTTCCAGTTTGAAGCCATTACCCCTCGTCCTATCACTACATGCCCTTGTAAAAAGTCCCTCTCCAGCTTTCTTGTAGGGCCCCTTTCAGATACTGGCAGGCCGCTGTGAGGTCTCCCTGGAGCCTTCTCTTCTCCAGGCTGAACAACCCCAACTCTCTCAGCCTGTCCTCATAGCAGAGGTGCTCTAACCCTCTGATCATCTTGGTGGCCTTCCTCTGGACCCACTCCAACAGGTCCATGTCCTTCTTATGTTGGGGGCTCCAGAGGTGGACACAGTACTCCAGGTGGGGTCTCATGAAAGTGAAGTAGAGGGGCAGAATCACCTCTCTCGACCTCCTGGCCGTGCTTCTTTTGATGCAGCCCAGGGTACGGTTGGCCTTCTGGGCTGTGAGCGCACATTGCCAGCTCATGTTGAGCTTCTCATCCACCAACACCCCCAAGAGCGTCAGTATGATGAAATTACTGATGATGTTATTGAGATACAAAGGAACTTCATTGTTTGGTTTTTTAAATTGATAAAAGAAAGTATGAGAATCATGGAATCACGGAATTTTCAGAGTTGGAAGGGACCTCTAGAGATCATCTAGTCCAACTCCCCTGCTGACGCAGGAATGCCTAGAGCACATTACTCAGGACTGCATCCAGGCGGGTCTTGAAAATCTCCAGAGAAGGGGACTCCACAACCCCCCTGGGCAGCCTGTTCCAGTGCTCTGTCACCCTCACTGTAAAGAAGTTTTTTCTTGTGTTTGAATGGAACTTCCTACGTTCCAACTTGTGCCCATTGCCCCTCGTCCTGTCACTGGGAACCACTGAAAAGTGTCTGGCTCCATCCTCCTTCAACCCACCCTTTAGACACTTAGAAGCAAGAATAAGGTCTCCCCTCAAGCTTTCTTTTCTCCAGGCTAAAGAGTCCCAGCTCTCTCAGCCTTTCCTCAAAAGGGAGATGCTCCAGTCTCCCAATCATCTTTGTTGCCCTACGCTGGACTCTCTCCGGTAGTTCCCTGTCCCGCTTGAGCTGGGGAGCCCAGAACTGGACACAGGATTCCAGTTGTGGCCTCACCAATGCCGAGTAGAGGGGGAGTATGACCTCCCTTGACCTACTGGCCACACTCTTCCCTATGCAGCCCAGGATTCCATTGGCCTTCCTGGCGACAAGGGCACATTGCTGGCTCATGGATAATTTCCTATCTCCCAGGACCCCCAGATATTTCTCCTCTGAACTGCTTTCCAGCAGGTCCACCCCTAACCTATATCGGTGCCTAGCATTCTTCCTCCCCAGGTGCAGGACCCTACACTTGGTCTTGTTGAACATCATTAGGTGGTTCTCTGCCCAGCACTCCAGCCTGTCCAGGTCACGCTAGGTGGCAGCGTGGCCCTCTGGAGTGTCAGCCACCCCTCCCAGTTTGGTATCATCAGTGAACTTGCTGAGGATACACTCTGTCCCCTCATCCAGGTCGTTGATGAATATATTGAACAAGATTGGACTGAGTATTGACCCCTGGGGGACACCACTGGCTACAGGCCTCCAACTTGACACTGGTCCGTTAATCACAACCCTCTGAGTTCTGTCACACAGCCAGCTCTCAATCCACTTCGCTGTCTCCTCGTCTAGCCCACACTTCCTCAGCTTCCTAATGAGGATGTTATGGGAGACAGGGTCAAAAGCCTTGCTGAAGTCAAGGTAGACGACATCCCCTGCTCTCCCCTCATCCAGCCAACCAGTTATAACATCACAGAAGGCTATCAGATTGGTCAAGCATGATTTACCCTTGGTAAATCCATGTTGACCACTTCCAATAACTTCCTGTTCTTCAACGTGTTTGGAGATGACATCCAGAACAAGTCGCTCCATTACCTTCCCAGGGACAGAGGTGAGACTAACTTGCCTGTAGTTCCCTGGGTCCTCCTTCTTGCCCTTTTTTGAAGATTGGAGTGATGTCAGCCTTCTTCCAGTCCTCAGGCACCTCTCCTGTTCCCCATGACCTTCCAAAGATGATGGAGAGTGGTGTAACGATAACATCTGCCAGCTCTCTCAGCACTCACAGGTGCATCCTGTCAGGGCCCATGGACTTATGGATGTCCAGCTTGGCCAAGTGGTCTCTAACCCGGTCCTCCTCAACTGAGGGAAAATCTTCCTCTCTCCAGACCTTCCCCCTTGCATCTAGTGTCTGGGATTCATGAGCGACAGCTTTAGCAGTGAAGACCGAAGAAAAGAAGGCATTCAGTAACTCCGCCTTCTCTGTGTCTTCCACCACTAGGGTGCCCATCTCATTCATCAGTGGGCCTACGTTTTCCCTAGTCTTCCTTTTTCTATTGATATACTGAAAGAACCTCTTCTTATTATCTTTAACTGCAGTGGCCAAGCCGAGTTCTGCTTGAGCTTTGGCCCTTCTCTAAAAGAAACACTCTTCTAGCACACACTTGGTAATTTGTCTGCAAAACTGGTGCAATGAGTGCAGAAAGCTGCCAGCATATGTCTGTTCAGTTAAAGAAACTCATCACTTTGGTGCAAGCTCAGTGGGAAGAAACAACAGGCCGTTGCACATGCCCAAACGTGGATCTGGTGGCTCAGCAGGCAGAGTGAGGCTAACGACAAATTCCCTTGCCAGGAGTGCCTCTTGTCCAGAGGGCTTTTAGGAAGACGACAGTCTTTAAGGAGCAAGGATTTCAAATGACATGGAGTTTGTAAGCTAAAAACCTATGTTTTGAGTTACACTTTGAGTTACAAACTGGTAGCCAGTGCTTTTTCAGACCATGCTTTCCTCTTTGCAAAGGGCCCCACAAGGCAAATGCATGCTGAAGTATCACATCTTGAAATAAGTTGCTATAGACATATTAATAGCATTCCCATACTGTGGGAGGACACAGTACAGGAATGCTATCCCATCAGGCCCCACAGTTTCAAAAGGATGTTGAATGAGTCCAGAGGAGGGCACCAAAGCTGCTGAAGGGGCTGGAAAGCATGTCCTCTGAGGAGCAGCTGAGGACACTGGGTTTGTCTAGTTTGGAGAGGAGGAGGCCAGGGGGTGACCTCATTTCCCTCTACAGCTTCCTGAGGAGGGGAAGTGGAGAGGGAGGTCCTGATCTCTTCTCTCTGGGATCCAGTGCAAGGACATGTGGGAACAATATAAAGCTGCATCAGAGGAGGTTCAGACTTGACATGAGGAAACATTTCTTTACTGAGAGCGTGCTCAAACCCTGGAACAGGCTTCCTAGGGACATGGTCAATGCCCCATGCCTGTCAGTGTTGAAGAGGCATTTGGACAATGCTCTTAAAAACATCCTGTAACTTTTGGTCAGCCCTGAAGTGGTCGGGCAGTTGGACTCCATGGTCATTGTAGGTCCCTTCCAACTCAACTCAATTCAACTCAACTCAACTCAACTCAACTCTTCCCTTCTCTTAATTCCATTCCATTCCATTCACAACACAGCTCAAACAGTGATGGAGAGCCAGGCCTGAGCTGAAATGGGGCTCCTGGGTCCATGGGAAAGGGTGTGAGTGAAGACCCCAAGTTAGGCTGGTCATGACCATGAAGGCCTATTAGTGTCCTCAGGGCTCTGACATCCATCATGAGGCATTGACCTGTCTACCTTTAGGTCTCCCAGTGTGGCACCTCAGCTGGGCTTACCTCTCTATACCACCCACGGCATATATTCAGATTCACTTAGACATTATAGTGTGAATTTGCTTGGATTAGCTAGATGCTGTGACTATCCCACTGCAGGTCTCACTACCTGACCCTCTCTGAGGAAGTATGATAGCTCTTCTGTTCTTGGGACCACCATGCTCTTCAGGATTTTGACTGCACTCTTGCTTCAATCCTACCAGTCCCAAAATCTGCTCAGTCCTTCTCAGAGCAAGTCACCCTCTGATTCTTGTCTTTAACCTCTTTCCCATGTATCTGCGTAGTAGCTCAATGAACTGTCTGTAGTATCAGTCTATCCAAGCTCTGTTCCACTGTGTCCATGAGGAGGTAAAGAAAATGCATTTAAAAACTGCAGAGTGAGTGCTGTGTGCTAACTGCCCGTGTCCCTTGGAAAATATTTGCACTGTTTGTTATTGACGTGAAAGTTCTCTTGGTAATTTATATGCCACTTTTAGCTCTTCAGGATTCCTTCCCACTTTGGCTTCCCTGAAGAAATGTGCTAATATGAGCATACAGCTGAGCTCCAGTCCAGTACTTTTCTGTATTAGGCAAAAATGTTGTTTTCATTACCAATATTCAATCCTTTAAAAAAAAAAAAAAATCCCTGCAACTGAAACTGTTTCTCATAAAGTCCACATTGCATAAACCGTCGCCCCAGGTCCTGGGAACAACAGCCAGTCCACACATGGACTGCACCACAAAAGCAACAGCTCATAGTGGTCATGCCAGGGCAGAACAAGGACGTGCTCACTTTAAGGGACAGATGGTATCTATTTAGCTAAACGTTCTTCCACTAAGGCTGTTTTAATGCCCAGATCATTTTTATCAGCTTTTTATCACATTTGGGAACCCAGCATGCTTCTGATGGAGGCTGTGTAAGTGCTTCCCAGAGAGTGCTGTAGTTTCAGGGTTCAAGGCAACGTATCAGCATGAAGAGGAGGTGTATGGATGTGGAGGGGGGAATGAAAACAACCCCATGCCATGTTTGCTGATTTTGAAATGTTCTTGGATGGATTTCCAGGTAGAATATAGATACAAGAACGTGGGAGGCCTCCTTCATCCATACTCAGTTTTGCTATACGTTCAAGGCCAGACTATGAGCCTGTAACTCATCTATGTCTGTGCGCTGTTTTGTAGGCTGACACGAAGGAGGTCTGCCAGTGCTCTGAACAACTCAGAGATGCCTCACTGGCATCTGTAGCATGGTATTAAGCCCAAGCTATCCTGGCTTCCATCTGACTGCAAAATTCAGTGTAGACACGCAACTTAGCCTGGCAGCCACTCCTAAGAATGCTTCCCTTCCCAGATACTTCTGTTGTGAGGACAAGGTGTTACTCATCCTCACTATGCATAGCACTGGGTGCCTCACTGTTAGACTGTCAGGCAGAGCTGTCATCTGAAACCTCCAGTGCCGTGAGGCGATACAGCCCTGCGTCAATCCTCTTGAACTGTGAAAGTACCACATGCAAAACTATTAGCATGACATCTGCACCAAAGCACGTTAATGTAAAGAACGGGCGGGTGTTCAGAAAGAGCAGAGAGGAAAGTGTGGGACACCTATGAAAGGCAAAGAAAAGTCTCTCTCTCTCTCTGTCTCTCTCTCTCTCTTTTTCTTTCTTCACCAGGGAACTGGCTCACACAGCACTACAATAACAAGCATTGGCAGGCTGCCCAGCATCACTGTACTCTGGTTGTAAGTGAACTATGAGGCTCAAGCAATCTTCTGGGAAAAGTTCACACCAAATGTATTGTATGTTATGTTTTCCCCTCATTGTATTTTTTTTTTCCAAACCAGTCTATTATATTTCTTCCCTGTTGCATTATGGATTTCTTTAAGATCCCCAGGAGCTGCCCTTTTAAAAACCAAACATTGAGTAATTGAACAGATCTGTTTTTTAAAGTAACAGAGATAAACTAGTAATCCTTCTCTCAGAGACAGCCCTCAGAACAAAACCAGAGCACAACTCTTTAAATGGTGGGGGTTTCTGTTGTTGGGGGTTTGTTTGCTTGGTTTTAATCTCAGATAAAACCAAGAAGTTAAGTGAGAGAAAGAAGTGCATTATTAAAACACTATAATTATCTGTATGATGTACATCTTCCATGGTGGAAGCCAAAGCAGAGCACACTTTACAATAGTAGTGCAGTAAAAGGAAAAATGTTCCAGAAGGCATGTTCTGTGTTTGACCTGAACCTTTCAAAACAAGTCTGATGTGGTTTTACACGATAGTCCTGGGTCACCTCGAAGATGCCAACTTTAACATCCACTGTAAATTTAATGGGTACACAAAGACTTTATTAGAAGTACATGAATCTGTAGTGCTTGAAGAGTGAGGGGAAGGGTCAGTTGATCTCTGCTGAAGGCAACGATAAGATGCATTCATTTATTTTTGACTATTTCTCAATGTGGCTTTTACAGAGTCATAAAAAGGCAAATTTTCTAAGTTCACAAAAGCTATAAACGCATTGGATGTAACTTATCCCACAAATCAGACCACGGACAGTCAGTTGGAAACTGGGTAACAAAAGCAGGCCCATCTGTACATAACCAGCCCAAATATGTATTCCCCATTGCCCTGCAAATACAGATACTGTGAATTTATAATTTACTGTTGGTTTTACTAATTAATTTTATTGTATTAGTGCCTGGAGTCCTTTGCTAAGCTCTGTGTTGCATTGTGTGAGGTGTTGTACCTACGCATAGGAAGCTTCTGCCTCAAAAGTCTTAGAAGGCTAACTTAGGGTCATTTTGCAGATGTGATGGCACTGTACAGAAAGCAAACTCACAGCAAACATGAAACAGTTCATTCAGCTTTAATTTGCAGAGGTATTGCGTACCTGTAATTCCCTAAGATGTCAGTAGGAGTTTTCGTTGTTCAGCACTTTTGAAAGCCAGACTGAAGATCCTAGCTATGCTTCTGACAAAAGGTCCTTAGAAATGAGAGACAGAAAAGACTTACTAGGTTAGGTCAAATTCATCCCAGAAGAAAACCCATTGAAGTCAATGGAATTTCATTGGGGATGGATTTACCGTAGGAAAATTGTTCCCTATAGTATATTTAGAAGTGCTTTGTCCTATACAGTTTTAATTAGGTCTACATTAGTCAAGGTACTGTACCATTGTTTGAATCAGCTACCCTTGCAGAGAGCTGTCTCTAGCTATCCTTGTCCGTGTTTCTCCTCCCACCCCCACCCCTTGCTGCCTCCTTCTCACCCCCTCATTATTTTATGTCTAATTTGGCTAATGAATTTCTCAGACAGAGTCTTCTTTCATATTTGAGAAGGACCTAGCCTGTATTGAGGTTAAAAGGAAAAAACAAAAACCATAAAACAAAAGAAGACCATGAAGAGAGAACAAATCCTCCTACTGAGAAATGCAGAGGTGTTTGTGAAGGCTTAAGCTTATCTTTGTCACTCCATCAATTCATATATAGCTAGGCTACAGTTTTTCACCACATATTCTGCATTAAGATGGACATAGGTACTTTAGTCTTGACTTTCCAGTTTCATCACTGACTCACTTGCATTGTTAGAGCAAGTGGCTTCACTTTTCAAACCGCTGCTTTACCACTATTACAGTAGCCACAGTCACACACATGTAAAGAATTTCTCAAGTTGCTTCACAGAAATCAGGAAAGCATTTTAAGTTCTGTAGTGGAAAAACACAGTAATACAAGGCAAAGGACTGTTGCCATCAGTACTACTGTCTTTTTTTTTTTTTTAATCATTCTAACGCAAATATCAATCTTTTCTCTGAGCCTTGCCCAATTTTTTTTTACCTTCTCTAATGAAAGTTCTAACAAGATTATAGGGAATTTGTAGTCTATGTATGCTTTCAGTCATATAATTACAACTAAAACAACTGTGTCGAGAATACCTGCAGAAACTGTGGGTTCAGTGCTGCCTTATGCCAAAGCAAAAAAATGTCCACAACTGAGAAACAAACTCTAAAACCACATTGGACGAGTTACTAAATCCCATCTACGTAAAGATGTGTGTATTCACTTCTGAGTCACTGTATCATTTGACCATGCAAGAAGCAAGACAGTTTGCTTGAGGGATGTCAGGAAGACCAGAATATAATTAAAAAACAGCCATATTTTCAGTTTTCTTAATATTCTTCTAAAACAGGTACACACTCACTTTAAAATTAACCATAGAGCTTAATTAAGCTGCTTCTCATTGTGCCGGGAGGGTTCCATGTTGTCTTCCTGTGGTCATTTCATCAGCTAGGGCTTTTCATGTAAGAATGTGCTGCATGCATGTCACAGCATGGGATCTCATCACAGACACCTGCTCTCAGTCTGTGAACACAGATTTTAATCCCCCTCCCAGCAAAAATGGTGACAGAAGGGCATATTATTTAATTACTCATGCATGCTCTCCAAGACAGGGTCCACAGCTCTACTTGTTTCATACGGCTTGTGCTATTTTTGGGGGGTGATCAGATAGGATGGTTGTTAAAAAAGGAAAAAGCTTCACCATAGACTTCTCATTGATATTTGATGAGAACAATATATGAAAAGATGGGCAAGATAAGTACAGTTAGAGCAGGAACTGAAGAAAATCTAGGTACGCCAAATATAGTCTTAAAATTATTTGTGATTTCTTTCACTCTCACTGTGAAGATACGTAAGCTAAGCTGTACGGTGTAACTTGGCTCTCCTCCACTACAAGACCACGGAACCAGCAAAAATAGCCACCTCTAACGTACTAAAGAAGGTGAAACCAACTTAAACTTACTAAAGGCTTCATCTAAGTTAGATCTGCAGTAGCGGTTATGTTTCTCTTAGGTGCTAGAAGGGGGAAAAACAGGAGGAAGATGAAAGAAGTATAAACTTTTAGCTCTGCTTAAACAATGCATTTATTAAATCGCTTCAGTCAAAAATCATTCAGCATTCCTACAAAATCCTATCATGGACCAAAGCAAAGCACAGCTAAATGAAACGTTATATATTGTATCCGGCAAGCAATCAGCATACTTGCGTTCTCATTGCCCTCAGTAGCACCTGCATTCTTTGATCACAGGGCTTTTATGTGCTACACTGTATACAAAAGACCAAGCCAGCAATTAGCCGTTCTAGCACTGGGTCCTGAAATCTCTGCAAATGCTTCAGCCCTTTAATGAATTCCTAAATAGAAGGAAGTTGCAAACAAAGTTCAGCTTGTGTATTTTATGCCAGGTTCCCACAGCACTGTAGGTTCTTAGAGCTTAATTAATGACACTTGCATCCTGTATGCCTTCCAGAGTTTTAGTGGAAATTTTTCTGGTCACTTCAAACTCTGACATCTTTTGGACAATTGTCCTCAGAATATTGGGCAACCTCCCCAGTCTTTGGAAGAAAAAGACAAGACTTTGCTGCTAGTCATGACTCATCTGTATCAATGGGATGGACAAAATGTGCATCATGTAAAGTAAACTACTCATCAGAAATACTATGCATTGTATAGGAACCAAAACAGGGATGAAAATGAAAACCACAGCCTACTATACCAGCATTTGGGAACTCTGCCAATGCCCCTAATTAAAATTTTGTACTAATCTCTTCAGGGAATCCAAGAAATTCTTTCAGAAAATGGAACATTCTTCTATGCACATCCAACTACTTATCCTGTAAGAGGGAATATAAAGGAGATTGTATAAGATCAGACAGAGGTCAGTGGAGTGGAAAGGACAGTGTGAAAGCTACAGGAAATGAGCCATCTATGAATGAAAATACTAGAATTCCTTCTTGAACCCTGACTCACACAGTGTATGATTTTGCTGGTCCTGGTCTAAGGATCCTTACATCAATGGAAAGACTTCATTAATTTTAGTGGGGTTTTCATCAGTTCCCAAAACAGGAGAATACAAAATAGATGTTTAAAATTACAAGGTATGCCAACATGTCCTTTCCCTTCTTTTCCTTTTGTCCTACCACCATTAGAGAGCTTGGTGAGAGTGGTTTGAGATGAATGAGAAGTGTAGAGGCTGAACTGGAGAGGGTCTAAGACAGCACCTCTGACATTGGCTTATAGGCAATAAACAACACATTCAGTGCTGTTAGAGATGCAATTAGAGATGAAAGGAAGGAAAGAGTTGGTAATTGGCAACTGGAGAGGGAAGGGATACTGATAGATAAGTATTTCTAAGAAGGGAAAGACCAAATCTGCTTTATTGTTAATAAAAAAGAGCCAGAGTGAGATTTTAAGAGGAAAAATAGTGTGATACACAGGTGTGAAGGAGAGTGGAATAAGATAACTAGAGCAAGTACAAGGCTAGGTTAGAATCTCATTCATCTGGATGGAAAAAGAGACAAGATAGGTAGGAGGCATAAGGAAAGTCACAGACAGCAGGGAAACTGCATCATACGTTATCAGTTTTCTCTTTGAAGAAACCAGCAGGGTCCTATAAAGAAAAATAAGTGAAGGCAGTAGGAGAGAACTATCAAAGATGAATCTAGGCTGGCTGTGCAATGAGTAAATCTTCTGTTTAGCTATGCAACTGAGCCTCATAAGTCAAGCAATCCTATCCTGAGCTGAAGTTATTAAAATCTAAGGCTTTTGTTTGGCCAGTGTGGAGCTACAGGGTGTAACCATTGATTGTCTTACACTTTTCCTAGTCCCTGACACTCATGCAGACTGGCTGAACTTAGCTAAAGGGAAATGGAGGTACAAGCATGTATGGCATCCACCCTTTGGTGTGGCTGTAAATGACTACATGCAAATCAAGACAGTTCCCTCGGCTAACTCTTCCAAGTGAGCAAGATCTGCAGTAAACCCAAATGGAACTTTAGTTCTGATCCACTTGTCATTTGCAGAGCTTTCCCTCTTCTCCCCAGCTTAGAAACAAAAAAAAAAACTTCCTCTCTGTTACCTTTTTCTAAAGGATCTTTCTGTGACTAAGCCATTTATGTGTGTATATTACATGTAATGCTCTGATGTCAGATGAGATAACAGAGATAATCCTCCTAAAGGATTTGTGGCATTATAGATTACAGCTTCCATTGGTATGTTGTATACATTGCCTTCAAGAGGCCTTGAATGATGCTGTAAGATTTCTGTATTCAGATTAGAAGATATTTGCATTCAGCACTGCCTTATTATAGGTTTAGAAATACCAACAACCCAACTAAGTGACCAGCTGTTCAGATCCTGCTGTTCTTTTCATCCATGCAAAGGTAAAATACTATTGTGGTCAGTGGGATCCTTGCCAGGGTAACAAGATTTAAACCATTTTCCTTGTATTTCTTCACTTGCAATTTCACTATAAAATAAAGTGAACGCTTAGCAGACAGAACAATTTATTCCAGAAAGAAGTCATCTTTGTTTAAAACATAGTTTGTCCGAGCCAGAAAAGCACTTAATTACTGTGCCTTTTTTTTTTCTTTTTTTTTTTTTTAATAGCTAAACTCCTGTTGACACAACCAGCAGGAATCTCGACATTGGGTTTTGCTTATAGCTCAGGGGCCTACCTAGGGTTTAAATGCTTTCCTGGATCTGCCTGAAGGTGCCCTCACTGGGCATCTCTTAAGGAAATAGTTGAATAGTTATAGCTGAACTGCTGCTCCAGAACTCAGTTTCTCCGTCAGAATGAAATGTCATTAATACTTCCAGGAGGCGATATTCACTAGGAAGATCTTTAGTTGCGTTTCCTGCTGTGCAACACACGCTCTTCTGATGAAGAAGAACTGAAAAATTTTGCAAAACGCAGAGGAGCTATGCTCAGCAACTTCACAACATGACTGTTCTGATACAAGGCCAACTCTGGCTCCCAAGCCTGGAAAACAATATAGCTGATCTCTGTGATACCGGATGGTGTAAAACACTATTCACACAAAAGTGTATCTTGCTTAGCACGTGTGGGATATTCCTAGAAGGAACGAGGCTGATGATACATTCATGTGACATTAACACAGATGTCATGTACAATGCTCTTTTGCCTAATTATTAGTGTATTTACGTTTCTTGAATCTTCCAGTGATCATTTTTTAATTTCCTCTCCTGTGACAGCATTTAGTAGAGTGGGGGAATTTACGTTTGCTCTCCAATGATGATACGTCAATCTCTACAGCAGAAATCTGTGTTTTCTAGCCTCATCCACACTGACATTTTGCCTGCTGCAGTTGAGCTCCGGAATGGATCAGCAATGTTCAACCAACAACAGCCATTTCTGGTGTGGAACAATGATCTACATCTTCAAAGGAGTCAAGGCACTACTTGATTTCAGCTACTTGGAAAGAGAGTGAAGCATGTAGCATAATTCTGCCACATACAAGCAGGCAAACATCTAATGGAAATATACCTTTAGCAGCTCGCGTCTATGTGATTTAGGATGTCACAGATTTCAGCTGTTTGTTGTCTTTCTGACTCCCCTGGCTGTGTTGAAATCACCACTGTGACAGCCAAGATGAAGTAGCTGACTGTGTGAGCATTCCTCGTCCTTTCCAATACACAGCAAAACTACTTAGCTTAAATCACCACTGACGGGAACTAACTTCTTAAACAGGTTTGAACTTGATCCTTGTTGAGCACATCTGACTGTGCCCCAGATTGCCTAGTTCAGCTCAAAGCCAGCACGTGTACCCTATTATCAGCAGCAGCAGCTCTACATCAGTCAGCAGCTGGCAGACGGGCCCTTGGGGACTTTTCTAGTCAAGGCTAGTGCAGCCCTATGGCTGCTTCAATATATTCTCCATGTGCAAAACAGGACGTATCTCTGTGCAAATGTTGTTATTGCACAATGGGTGTCATTGATAGCAGGAAAGAGACAATGCTTGGGAGCTGGACATGTTGTTCAAACATCATTCCAGTCTTTTTATATACTCTGATTAAGGCCCTTTACTTAGGAACTGCCATCATGCTGTTGCTGGCTACTTTGAAACAGAGAATGATTCTCTTGGCACAGAGAATATCTGAAATCCCTTTTTACCCTTCTTTAAAGGGTGAATTGAACTGTATTTCAGTACCTGAATTCCTAGAGTTTGTGACATTCTCTTAATATAGATTCTGGCTTATCTATATCCAAATACATACAGATCTACCCACACAAACAGGTACATCTATAGTACCCATCTTTTCACGCACTACGTACATTTTCACTATTGGTCCATTCAGTTTCTCCACTCCGTTTCCAGGTCGTAACCCCACTGTTGTCAGCAATGCTTAGCCCTTGACTCCCTAGCAGTATTTCTTCGGCAGTGGCAGACAGGGCTGTTAGGCAACCAGGAAATCTAAAACAATGGAAAACTGTTACAAGGAGAATATGGGACAGACAGAGGAGCGAGTGGAACTAACAGACTAAAGGCCCAAGGGAAAGAAATTAAGAGAGGCTGGGAATAAGGACATCAACATTCGGGAAGATTTGGTCCCAGTGCAGGCAGCAGCAGCAGCTGCCGATACTGCTAGGGACAGTGTCAAATCAAGCCGGAGTTTGCCTGTCGTGACAGTACAGCACCAGCGTGGGGCTAAAGCTCTTAGCATCCCATGTTCAAAACAATACACAGAACATATGACTAACTGAAGGGATTGATTTCCCAAACCTGGATGCCAGGTCTCTCCCACAGGACCTGTGATGCATCTACCAGCCCTGTGCTAAAGTCTCAGATACCTCAGATCTCTACCTTTAGGCTACTAAATACTCACTAACCACTGTGTCCTCTTTTAGGCTTTGACCCCCTGCTCCTCATCCTCAAAGCAGGACAATGAACGGGGACCAGCTCCAACCAACTTGAGGCAGAACAGCTCTGTGATGATCCAGGTTGTACCTGCGGCTCGCTGATGGATCTAACCCAGGGCAGCTCAGGTCTCTGCCTCGCTCAACCACGTGGCCACCTCTACCCGTTCACAGAAACCCCTGCTCCCTGTCACGTGTGTTGAATGCAATCCGTGTGCAACTGAGCACTGTCATTTCCCACAATCACAGCTGTAGAACCCAGAAGAATCAACGTAATCAAGCACCAGGCATCCCCTATTACCATAACCATGCGATGGAAGCCTCGCCACGACACAGCCTTTTTCCCCTACCCGTCCTGTCTGCTTTTATCCAGTCTCTTTCAGTCACTGCCATTCCTCACCGAAGCTCTCAAATGGCCGTGACAGGAATGTCTGAGGAAATGAGATAGAAGCACCTACAGCAAATAAATAAACCAATAAAGCAATAAAAAGACAAAGTGAGAGAACAAGGGGGACGTGAGCTTTCCAGAGGCTTGAAGGCCAGCCCATAGAGTCACTCAGTCTAGACTCCAGATGTGAACGCAGAGCCTCAGTGAGTGCAATACGGGACTGCGTAAATATCTCAGCCAGATGTCTCAGGGCCCAAGCTACAAATCCTCACAAATGGTGACAGAGTTGGCTGTTGCTGTTCACATCGCTCTGCTTCCAAGAGAATCAGTGGTCATTCAGTCAGCAGCAGTTCATTTTTGCTGCCAGATGGGAGGGAAAACCAGGCTCAGAGTTGCAGTTAGTCTCATAGCAAACTCAGCAGTCGGTGGATGGGTCATGGAGCCCTCTGTGGGTACTGAGGTTAGCTCAAAATAGCAATCTGGGGAAAAAGCTGAAAAGATTATAGTAAACATAAAAGCACATGATCCTAAACTTCTAAATAGACTAAAGTAATGGGCTGTCATGTTAGGCACCTGAATTCAAATTTAGATCTTCAAGACCCCTCCCATTTGGTCAACTAAGTTTACAGATGCTTAACGTTACACGATGGAATTACCTTATATTTCAGTTGCTGGAGATGTGCATTACACGGGCACTAAGAAGCTTGATGCTTGTGTCTGCACTTTCACAAATTAAGCATTCCTCTGCCTGTCTTTCATGTTTCCAGAACTTGTCTCCTAGGTGAGTGTCTCACAGAAAGCACCTGGAGGGAATATGACCACCTTCCTGTCTATTGGCAGCTGGATCTGTCCCTTGGGATGCTGAAGATTAGTTTCAGCTCCCTCTTCTGCCTGAGTTAGGCCAGAGAACCGAGCCTGTCTCTCCCAGAAAATGCCTCTAACCACTGGGCTATAGTGTGTTTTAAACCAAAGCTTTCCCATTCTCTTGGATTTATCCCATACTCCATAAAAAAATTAAGTATTTATTGCAGCAGGGAAAAGGACCTGGGGCTCTGCAGTGAAAGTCCTTATATAATCCATCCTGTCACTGGCCCAATTTAAGATATATCAATTTATGACCCAGATACTCCTCAGCAAGTCACCCAAAATTGGAACTGGCTGAATAATTTATGAGATGATTTGTAAGCAAAAGCCCTGAGTTGGGTTACTCTGATTCACAGGGATAACATTATTTATGAATTTTTGTTCAGACATAAGGCATGAACATGTTTTAGGATGGCCAATAATTGTCCCAAGATTTACAGGATGATTGTTTCATTCTCCTGTTTTAGAGTGCCAATAGCAAAGTGACTCATACAGTATAAAAGATGAGCTTTTGAATGAAACAGCCCAGAAAAACTTGATGAAGAGACACATGCTACTGTATCAATCTCCTGTTCCTGTAGGTGCAGTTACAGTCTGAGGTTCAGCCCAGCAGAGAAGTATCTAAAAAGGCCATTGTTCCTCTCTCCTCTTCAGAGCTAGGCTCACAGAGATAACTTGGAGTCAACAAAACATTAGGATAAATTGCATTACTTCATACTTGCCACAGGCTAAGAGCTCATATATGAGCAGTAGCTGATGCAGCGTGACTAGTTAAGCTGCCATGGCAAACCACTTGGGACTGTGAGCCCCAGCTTACAGCTGCTTTTCTCTCATTTCCAAGGTCCTAAGAGAGGTCAGACCTGCTAAAAGACATTCTGAACAACACCGGGCTCCCACAGTGGTACATTTCCCTTACAAGCTTACAGGGTCTTACTCTGATTTGTATCTGTACCAAATCTGACCCTCAAACCATTGCTGAGACACACTTAGTTCTAAACAAGATGTTTCCCGAGCTGCCACATTCGACCCTGGGTTTAAATCAGATTTATCTCAACTGACAGGTGAATAGTTTTAAGGTTTAATTCATTTCTCTCCCTATCCTGAACAGCACGACTCCCAAAACCATAGTACTGAGACACCTGTGCTGGACACATACATCCTTTTCCTTATTATTCTGCACTTTCTCAAGAGAAAACACATTGAGTGTAATGGTCTAAATAAGAGCTAACTCCAAGATCTAAACAAGTATATTGAACAATTTATTCAGAGCACATCATGCTGTTCTTCCACCTCTTTGGTAATGAATGCACAGCATCACCGTGGCTGAAAGTTAAAGGGGATATTTCTTCTGGCAGTGCCCTCCAGGTCCCTTAGGCTGGCTTATCCAGCAATTGTGTTGGCAGTTTGGAGTTTTTCCCAGGATCTTCTATGGCCAGGGATGCTACAGGCCATTTTATTAAATGTCAGTGCCCATTGCTAATTAATTTTTGAAAAAAAAATCAGCCTTAGAATATTTTTTTTCTTTCTGCTCCACATCAAAAGCACATCTATTTAAAGGTCTTTTCAGAGGGGGTCCTTTCTTCTGGAATGAAATAGAATGAAAGAGTTGTACTTGTAACCCTACTGTGCACCACTGACTTTCCCATACCAGGGGATAGCAAATTTTACTCGTCTTGCCCTTGAATCTGCAGCAGTGTTGCAACTCCTCTTCCAGCACAGGCTCAGAACTCACCTCTGACTCATAAATGCCAGCTCCAGTGGGTAAACAGTTAATAATCAAGTAGACAGAAACATAAGGTATGTGAAACTTTTCCTCTTGCTCTACAGATCTCAGAGAGGTGGAACTCATGTAGATCAGTAAAAAAGTAGGTGTTGAGATACAATGTTGGAGCAGAAATTCCAGAATCCTTATCTCCATCGCTGAAAAAAATCAGAGCCCCTCCAACAACAGCACGTTCATCTCTGTGGAAGATCAGATTTATTTTGCCATTCATGCAAACGCAGTAGCCATCTGACAGCCTCAAAGCTGCATTCCTCGATGCCTGTGGCCATGTCAAATTTTTGGGAAGACATGAAGAACCATTTTCAGGGAAATGGTGCTTCATTTACTCTTTGACTCTCAAAGAATGTTTTGTCTTCCCCTCTGTTTTGTGAAGTGCTGTCAACACTTACAGTGAAGTTTATTGTAAATACACAATAATAACAACTGCGCACATTCATCTCTGATTCAATTCCTATGTAAATTTATGTTAATATGTATGCAGATCAAGTCTGCCCCCCTTGGTCCTGGAAAGTTGTCAGAATGACACATGGGTTCTGAAAAGGTTGTGTACTACTGATCTGCAGTTTTTGTATAGTACTCAATAACTGGCAAACCAACAAGAAGAGACTGTGGATATTTCTCTTCACTTTTGCTGGATAAATCAGTGGAGTCTTCTAGACAGAGTTAAAAAAAGTCTTTAAACCCAGTCTCTGAAACCATGATCTGCCTATTTTTATTTCCGTTTCACAACAGAATAAATATTCACAGGTGGGATCTTTTGAGGAATGGGGTGGTACAAGGCAGTCTTGCTAGTAAGCCTTCAAGAGCTGCCATGCCATCTTCTAGACAGAAAAGCAACTTTTCTCCCTAATATTTAGTAGCCGCTAAACCGATGCCTACAGTTCATGGACAGTCCTCCTCACTTTTTGCTGTCTAAATTAGTGCAGTTTTTAAGAGAGCTCAAAAAGGTCACTTATTGTATTCTCTTCTTCCCAGCCTCCCTCTTCTCTGTTTTAATGGAAATATACTGACCTTCCACCTGTGTGCGCAGCCAGAGCCATTCTGAGCACTCAAGTCACACCAGCGGCGCGGTAGCTGGAGCGCTACAGTTAGCTGTTCTCTGCTTTCCTGCCAGGGATGTTTGGCTATGACACTTTCTGGTACTTTGCAGTAAATAGAAACTAATCTTTAGTTCATCCCAGGGCTGAGTCCCTACAAGGCTCCCAGGCACTTCTTAAATAATCACAACGGGACATAAATTGGGACTTCAAGAGATACATGTGCTCTTTGCACAGAGATGAATTTCCAGTAATCCGAAAGGGGATGGGGAAATTGCTATCAGAAACAGCAGGCGCCACAATTGTTGGCTAGAAAGATACACCAGACAACAAAAGTCCAATTGCCAGAAAGTATTTATACTCCTGCAGTTCACAGCTGAGGACTTGATCCTGACCTTTGATACACAAAACAGATTTGCTCTGCAGCTGGAAACTCAGTTGCAGCATTTGGGCTTGGAGGGCAAGATTGTGCCCAAAGCTGATAAAGGTGGGAGCTGAGTCAACAGTTCTGAAGTAAGGCAGCAGTCTCCTGACCAAAATCACTTCCACCCTAATAACACTTAATGGACTTAGAAGGCCAGTGATTTTTGAGGAAAAAAACCCCAAGAACAGAACTGCACCCCATACAGCGACACTTCAGTCACCCATTTCATTCAGCCTTTCAGCTGGTTTAAAGACTGACATTGAAAAATACCCTTTCTTCTCCAAGCACTTCTTACTTGACTCTGGTTTAGAGTGTTATTTCACTCTACTTTTTTAATCTCATTTTATTAAAGGCAATCTTAGCCCCAAGAGCAAAACAAGTAAAATAAAAGCAATTAAAGCCTGGAAGGAATCTGTATTTTTTCTTTGAAATAGAGCCCCATGTCAGACAGCTTTCCGTGTACCTTGTTCAGTGTCGGTTACATTATGGCATCCCATCAGGCCCATTCAAACCAGGTTGCAGAAGTATTGTGGCTCGGATCCAATGCTGCCTTCCTGCCTGCAGGAGCTGTTGGTGGTGATCTCATCTCAATCATTTTCTCTCGTTCCACCTCTCATGCAGCTGCCTGCATGTCTTGATAGGATCGAAGTATAGCTCATGGAATCTATATGATAATCACAAAAATAGTTATTTCTGCTGAAAAATGGATTTAATTCCCCCTCTAAACCTTTGTGGATTGCCAACTGGGGGTGTGAAACCAGCTGGCAAAAGATGCGTTCATTTCAATTTCATGACTTTCATATACTGCAGCTTCCTGACTTTAAATGGTTCCTCCCCTCTCTAATGAGAGCACCAAGGCCTTGATTAACAGCCCTCACTTTAAACCAAGTTTTGAAGAAGCTTCTTTTTGTGGTAACTTCTCCGGGGATGTCTGACAGCCTGCTCAATCCAGGGCAGCCGAATGCCTCTTCTTTCACAGCATGAGCATTTGTCAGAGAAACTAGGAGTCAGGCTTGGTGAAGATTTGTATCCCCCAGTACTCTGCAAGTAACTTGCACAACAGCGTGGGAAGGAAGCTTTAAAGTAGTGCTGGTAAAACAGTGGAAAACTAATTTAATCAATGTTTTCAAAATGTAAAGGCTTGGAATGGACTCTGTTTTACTTTTTTAACTCTTTCAACCCTTTTCTTAAAAAATACATTTTTATTTACTGAAAATCTTCTCTTCAGTACATTGTTTGCTAATTTTTTTTAGTCCAAACAGGATTTTAGAGAGATGACTAGGCAACGTGGGAGAAAAGCCTGATATGTTTTTTGACAATTAATCACAGAGAAGGGAAAGGCTATCTCTTGGGAAAGAGTCCTTCAAGCCAGGTAGAGCCATCTGGGTCAGAGGCTTCAAATGGTTGAACAGTGGTTTAGGATGTAAATATTGAAATCGGAGGTATCATCCATGGAAAAGTACTATTTGCTTGGAGACTCTGGCTTTTCACTCTTCCAGGTGCCCACTTAGTCAGTGGAAGTCTTTAACAGACAGTAGATGAGGGCCCTAATCATAACTGAGTCCTTGAATCTGGACTTACAGAGGTTTTAAACAGGTTCTACTAGCAAGCTTGCTTGAAGTGGACTGCAGTATACATCCTCCCTGGTCACAGGCCAAGATGCTCCCACTCTGTGACCTTGCCTCCTTTTCACTGATCTCCCCTGGGAGAAGGGAGAACAGCAAGGCCCTTTCAGTGCAAGCCTGCTGACAGTACTTGAAGTTATGTCTAAATTGCAGTCATATGGTGGCTGCGGCATAGTGCAGGCTAGTACGTACCCCAGCCTAGACTTAAAATCTATCTGAGAACCAACAGTAGTTGTGTCAACACAGAGCTCAACAAACCTACATTAAAAGGTACAGCTAATTAATGCGTGCTGAGTACTACATTGCCATAACTTGACTGCTACCAGCATTTCAACTAATTTAAACCTTCCTGGATGTTTCTGTACCAGACTGCTGTCACTGTGGTTACCATATGCAGGAAAACTAGCACACTGCTACTAACCTGACAATCCCAGAGGGCACAACTGAGCTAGGGTTAGACCAGAGGTTTTGTTTAACATTTTAAATGAAGTTTTGGTTTGATTATGGTTATTTATAGGCTTGCTTTTTGGCAGTCAGAAAGTTTCACTTACATTCAGCCAAAGCTTGAAAGGAAATACTGGGGTTTGAGGGGGGTGGAGGGAAAATGGAGGGGGGAGGGGGGGCAGGAAACAACCCTAAATGAAAGCTCTTGTGAAGTTGATAGCATCGCTAGACCAGAAAAAACAAGCAAAAAAGAGTCAAAAATTCCAGACGGAAGTCAGAAGCCGCAGCTGTCTTCCAGGGAAGGAATACAATGCATCTCATTTCTGCTGCACCTACTGATACCATCTACAGAAAATCCATCATCAGTTGAAAGAGGGCTGCATTCATTGTCAATGCATTCCACCACTTTGGTGTCCCAACTTTCATGAGTTTATTAGATGCACAGTCATGGACTTTCCTATGAAATAGAAATACGTGTTCCTTTGTTGTTGCCTTATAGAACCATTAGGAGCTCTGTTCCTTTATATATTAATTTCCCTCCTTTTATTGCTTCAGCTATCAACAACCGCTATAAATTTACCTTAAAGCAAACTGTGACATATCTCTCTATATAAACCTGCACATACACATGTGTCTATATAGACACATATACAAGTACGTACATACATGTATATACATAAACACACACAAAGCCCAACAGTGAACTGTTTACTGAATTTACTGAAAAACAAGAAAAAAACTAACACATTCAGAAACAGGAGAAAACTAACACTTCATTATGAAGTATTACAGCTTAGGTATTAGATATCTTTCACATTTCCTCCTTCTTCTTTCTTAATTCTGTTTCTATCATTATGATGTTTTCTTCTTGGATACCTATTCTTCAGGAAGATAGCCTTTTGGAAAATCCCATTGAACTGGGATACTCACAGAAAATGATCTGACTAATTTGTATAAAGGGACAGAAAATCTTTGGAATCAAGTGACTGGAAAGAGCAAGTCTAAAGTAAAACTTGGATTACAGCACAGTCAGTGAAGAGTGGTAATAGCTATGGAGCCTTTGTCTTTGAACAGGAGCTGAAAAGGACAAATAGGTTCAAGCTAACAGTGCCAGAATGGCAACTCAGTGAAGTCAAGTCATTGTACACAACCCCACCAACTCCAAGGAGCTTTGGTCCAACATTAGGACTTGTTCCTGTGCTACAGCTTCTTATCATGCAATACCTCCCTCCATACATATATGCTTCTAATAGCAATATGGATGCAAACTTTACTCAAGGGAGGTGTAGGACTGACTGGGAGAGCAGAGTATGCTTGAAATCTGATTTAACAGGACTCCATCAGAGTTGCTATCATCCCTTCCATCCCTAAGACTTAAGAAAATGGTAGGTCTCTTATCATCTTAGAAGGCTCTTCTCTGTTGATTTGAATTTAGGAATGTCTACAAGAGTCATAACAATATATTCTCATTTTCACCTAGTCAGTGCCAAGCACAATGGACAGAAAATGAAGAAAATCATCTGCAAGTAATTGCTGTACCTCATAAACAGAGCACAGAATCATTAGTCATATTAAAGATAATAAAAGCAAGACTTTTCATCTGGAGAACTTCACAAGTTGTGGCTTGTGAAGCATCATTCAATCCTTGACCTCAGCCAAAAATGATGGGAACCAAAGCTGCTCTGCCTCTTCACAGAATGAAGAGCTTTCAGCCATTAATACAACACACAGCCAGAGTCAGAGCTTCAGTAACGGACTCTGCTACTGGAAGGGATGGTGTGAGGTCCATGTCAGGATCAATACTAGAGACATTGTGTTGTAGTATGCCCTTGGTGCACTGTTAGTGGAAATATTGTAGTCTCAAGCTCCAGACTCAAGGCTGTACATACTGTTTCTCTTAGCACTTCATTATGTACAAGAGACAACTCTTATATAAACCAATAAAGATGTACATATCCCAACCCAGAAGACAAGAAAGACATGCAAGTCCCACATGGAATTCCGATTGAAACATTAGCCAATGTGGCAGGCATCCCGGGATCCTAACTTATAAAACAAGCATTTCAGAGCTTTCAAAAAAAAAAAAAAAAAGAAAAAAGAAAAAAAGGAAATTAAATACTACCCCAACATCTTGAAAGGAGACAGTCACCTCTCCAGGACTTCTTCCTGAATTCAGCAGGGCTCCTTGCCTTGGTTGGATGGCAAATGCAGTTTCATAAGTCCATGTGTGCTCAGACATCTGTAACACACCACACTTTATTCCATAGCCAAAACACATTTTTACTTTCCCTGACTAATGAGGGGACAGCTCAAGCTGATGTCACTCACCCTTTTGTGTCTCACAAGACAGTTCTAATATAACAATGGAGGGACAGTGTAATTGGTGGGAAAGGAGGAATGAGGGGAAAGGAGGGAAGTAAATTTGACCTTACATAGATCACTTCTATAGCCTTTTGGAAGATCCCACTGAATGGCATTTTCTTCATCTGTTAATGAAACTGGACTGGAATTCTGCTCTGTCTCCTCAAAAAATCAGTGTCTTTTGTATTGAGAATGGGCTTGTTTTGGTTGCCCTGTCCTAAGCAGAACACCATAAAAACGATACGACATAGGATCCTCCTTAGAAACATCATGTTGTGTCAGAGGATCTGAGAGTCTAAACATTTCCTGTCAGACACTTTATTCTCAGAGGAGCCTGGCTTTCTGCAAGCGTCCTTTGTAGTCCAGCTGGATGTCATTACATAATTAAGCATATGAGCCAGGAGGTAGTCTTGAGCATGGCAATTTTACAATGTAAGATCAAAATGTTGTTCTTCGTTACAAAAGATCTAGTGCCATTTGTTGTAATACCTTCATGCAAGGGATCAAATATAGTATTGATTATTCATTATTACCTTTAAAGAGGTCAGTAAGCTTCTGGAATTCAGAAGACTTCTGGGGATCTGAAGGGATATAAGGCCTCAGGTCTTGGTGACTCATCTTGACCTGAACCTTTGAAATATCACCTCCTGTCTGGATTGTTCCTGTTTGCTGCCTGGGATTTCAAAGTCTCTCTCTCTCTCCCTCCCTTTTTCCCCCACAAGGCATCAGTCTTATAGACATTGCCAGATCAAGAGAAGCAAAGAATGCAAAAGAAAGTGAAAGTGAGAAGACCATGAGTTGGGAGCCCAGCTGGTATGCATCTGCTTTGCTAAGCTTGAATTGAAAATGAGTATCATTATTCTTGTTCTGCATGCATCCTACTGTGTTTAGTTATTGCATCACACAGAAGAGGCAATGGGCATATCCCGTGGCTAGCCTCATTGTGTTCAACATGGGTTAACTAACTGTTCTACATCCTAACACAGGGAGTTTTTCAACCTTTCTGTGCTGATTTGATCTTCAGGCATGTTCAAATGGAGGAATCTTTTGAGGAGACTGGGGGTATCATTATGTGGAGAACTTGACAAAATTTAGTGCACTCTCTTTATTGACTTAAGAAAAAAATCAATGTCATATTCATCTAGACACTGTATTAAAAGTTTCCATTTTCAACAACATTGCCTGTATGTTGTAGAATAAACCTCCAAGAGTGCTTTTTGGCAGATGGTTAAATATTTAAGTAGTTGGCCACAGATTTAAAAAAATTGAGATAATTAGAAGACTTGAAGCAGTTAATATTTATTAGTCATGAAGAGCTTGACAGATTGGATGTTTTCCTACCCACACATTCTCTAGCAGAAAAAAATAAAGCCCATATCTTTCATTGTATATGAAGAAAGCTTTTATATGAGGCAGAAGCAGAAGCCATGGACTTCCCAGGTTTCTCAGTATGAAACACTGAGATTTGTGGCTCCCACTTAGTACAAGAACAGGCCAGAAAACAACATGGAAATGATGAGGTCTTGGTGGAAATGCACAGATTTCACCCTGGAAAGTGCCCAGGACTGAAACCTGAGGACTGACACTTCTGCACCACTTCAGCTTTCAGTATAAAGTATGGTGTCTCTAGCAAGGTTGCAGGGCTATTCCAGTCACTGGGTATTATAAGACAACCCATTTTCTATTAGCTTTGCCCCTTCTTTTGGACTTCCTTGCAGGAGAGGAGATGCATAGAGCAAAGGCAGACCACTTCTGTGGCGCTCCAGAACTGCATATGAGAAGATTCTGTAAATAGTGGCAGAATTTGCCAATAAACTGGCAGACAGGAGGCCAAGAACTGACAGATTACTAAGGCTAATCTAGGGGCCAGTTTCACCAGACATGTCCTCTTTTATCTGTCTGGAAATCTGACTGAAAAGAAGCGTTGGTACATTTGCCGAGGCTTGCTGGCTGCCCCACAGGTGGGTCCGAGCAAGAGCAGTAACACGCTTCTCACTAGGTTGCAGATGTCCAGCTACGCTGAACACACCAAGGAGCACAGCTCATCACTCCCCATGCCGAGTCAGGCCAACTGAGCCAACAGCCAACCCACACAGACAGCAGGTTGGATGAGCTCAAAGTGGACATAGGGGCATCTGCACAGCACATACATGGTAGGTCTAATGTGTTCTCTATCTGTTAGACTGTCAATACATGCAAATGTTCAAACATTATCTGTGTGCAGACAAAGCCTGTACAATGGACGTACATGTTACTAATGTATAATAGAGCAGCCACTTGAAACTGTTACCTTCTCTCATGAGATTGATATGACTTTGTCAGCAATTCATGAAAAACATGAAAGTAGCATCAGTGTTATACTACGTTGCTGACTGGCTAGAAAGAGATGCATTTCCATTGTGTCTTACCTCTCTTTTCTTAGTAGCACCACTGAATGGTCAGTACGTGCCCCAGTATGAAATCCCTTGGGCTCCTTTACATTCAAAGGCAAACAGAAAGTAAGATAAACCCAAACAAGGCATCTTAGTAAAGCCATTTGCATGTATCCACATGCAGTGTTAAAAAGAATGGGTGCATAGGATTAACTGTGGCAGGCAGGAGGATGAGTGGAAAGGATTTTCATCAGTGTCTACACAGCAACACCAAGGGCAGAGAGTAATATATAATATACCTGCTATAACTCTTACCTGGTACAAACCATTAGAGCAGGACCAACTGCCCTGGCAGGCTGAACACAGTCCTGATCTGGAGTCACCCCAGCACTGCCCTCAAGGGCACCCAAGAGAGGGATTGGAAAGCAGCCTTGGATACCAATCTGTGCCGATGCCAGTTTGCTCTCTAAGGGGATGGTACTTAGAGCCGGGTGATTCCCTGGCTACACCCTCCCTTGCTCTGGTCAGAAGAGATGAACGGCTAAAGCCACTGGTGGTATTTTTCATTACCCTACAAAAATCTTTAAGGGGCATCCCTATTTTATACAAAAGGATAGGATATTTTTTCAGCTTTTTTTTCTTCATTAGTATTATTTTTGAGATATTTTTCCCAGTGCCTTCTTTTCAGACAACAGCAAATCATGCTTTATTTATCTCATTGCTATACTGAGACTCTGAAGGACTGGAAAACTGGTAGGGTTATGAGACACAATGAAAGCAAAACCTGTTTTAAATGAGCAAAGACTCAGAAGTATCAAGCTTTCATAGGCTTTCTTTGATTGCTAAAAAGCATATTGGAGAAAGTCTGTTAAAGTTTCAGTACCCTTCCTCTTCAAGGAGGGATCCACAATCCTCAGCCCTAAGAACTCCAGCAAGACTCTCTGCAAACCAGAAGACAAGACAAGAATAGAACCGAGCAATAAAAAAGAAGCCGCAACCTTTTAAAAAACAAATATCACAGGATTCCTTTACGCACCATAAAGAAACAAAACGGAAACGAACCCACATTGTTTCCTCTTCAAGTACCCAGAAGAAAAATCTGCACCTTAAAAAGGTTTGACCTCAATATAGGCCATAATGTAAAAATGTGAGGATCTTGGAAACTTGTGCTTTTCCTGGACTGAGGCCCAGATTTCGTAATATATCTTGCCTGTTACTATTTTTCTTGCTTCTTTCAAAGTAGAAAAGGCTCTTTTGAAGAAACATGTTTTCTAGACACTTTGATACGCCAGAGTTGGGGTCTGTTTAAATACTTCAAGTTTGATATATACACATATAGTTGTAACATTTTCTGGATATGAGCCAACATTGCCTGTCTGGATCCAGTTCTTACTATCAAAATGTTGTGAGACACTAGACAAAGTGGTCCCTACCCTAACATGTAGAGTATACACTAGGCCAGACAGATAATAGTAAGACAGACAACTTGCTGTGCCTTCATCTTCTTCTCCACAGTTTTAATTAGCAGCACCTGAAAGAATTTATGCCCATACTGAAAATTTTCTGCCTAAGTGAAAAGAGGACTGCTAGCACACGCTGATAGTGCATCACATCTACTTGGAAAAGGAACTTACTTTTTTTCCTTACTTCACACAAGGAAATCTGTCAATAGTTTGATCCAGTGATTGACTATCAATGGGTTGAGTATTCTTTCAGAGGACATTTTGCTGGGCTGGCCACAATGTGTTTTTGCACACTGACTTGCTCTTCTGTTCCTGATGCTCTCCAAGCTGAGCTGAAACTGTGGCTACAAACCATTAAGCCTACCATAAGAAGCACATGGACTGTCACATACATCTCTCTGCTTACTCTTTTTGGTATCTAGAAAATATACACGCAAATGCTTTCCTGTATGCTATCTCAGACCAGTTGACAGAGGGTGTCAGAGCAAATGAGAGACAGAGTCTGATTAATATTTTTCCTCCCAATACACCTCCTAAATCCAGCTAGAAGGGGTCCAGCCATATGATAATTCATGTTTACCAGCCCCACTAAAATTAATTCCTGCCATATCTTATCAAACAATGAGAGAAAGTTTTCCCTACTGGAACATGTATAAGTCACTCTAACTTTCGTGGCTGCGAACCGAAAGCAATTCCTTCCCCACCTTCCAATGTTTGCTCAGGTGCAGTTTGGTTTCCACGTGAACTGATTCAGGAGAACCTGCCTCAACCAGCAAGCTAACAGGAGTCACCAACCAACTTGCACTGACTGCAAACAAAGTCCGCATCCTGAAAGAGTCTGTTACGTAAAAGTACACTACATAAAACCATCTTTGTATTTGTGACTCATTGTAAGTCCTTAGGTGATTTGCCTTTAAGGATGACTACATTTTTAATCAATCAGCAAGGCAGGCAGTATGTAAAGTTCATGCTAGCTTGAGCGGCAGTGGACTGTGTTTTTCCCCTGGTGAACGGCCCCCTCGTAGCCCGTGAGCTTTAGCTGGTGAGGTTATGCAGCCTGCCTATTAGGACCGCGCTCAGCCACATGCCTGACTGCACTCTCAAGTCTCAGGGCCAAGAGTAAACTTTAAAGGAACCCTGCCAATTAAATGCAAGCAGAAAACAAAGACTGTATTTCTAACCAAAGCAAATGGGATCAGAAATGTTCTCGTGATGCTGGTACCGATAATTATTCTTCTTATTTTGCATTCAGTAAAGATGGCTTGTAATTGAAATTGAATATTAAAATCTGTCAAGAAAATGAAGCTATCTAAAAATTAGAGCTGATCAAATTGTCCACTGGCCATTGAAAGTAAATTAAATACATTTTACTAGCGGTGAAAAGTAAGTTGAATTTCAAAAGACAGTAAAGGTTTTCTGTGCCAAATGTTTTATAGTGTTGTTTTGTGGATCTTATGAGAAAAAAAAAAAAAGCGCTTAGATGGCATGCATTATCTACAAGAGGCAAAGACAAAACATTGCAGAAATGTTATCCCAGATGAATTCCAGTAAACCCTTTATATCATATCATAGCCCAAATAGACTACAGCAGGTTGCAGAAAAAATATTTGAGGAATGACACGGGGAATTTTCTAGAATGTGCTTGGATTTGTTCTTGTACTCTCTCCATTTTAACTATAATTGATTCAGTCCTCAGTTTGGATAAAATAACGCTGGATTGGGACCCTACCCACAATGAATCTAACTGCACAAACAGACTCCAAAGAGGTTTTCTGGACTTAAAAATGTCAACGTTTTCAATCTCTTTATCTTGTTTTTCTTTTCAACATTAAAAGCAAGTGGTGAGCATACTACTAGGAAGCTCCTCTCCAGTGTTCAAAGGGCCTGGATTCTAATCTCATCACGCTACGAGACAGCTAAAAGCTATGACAGGGGAGATGGTCATCTGTTTGTTAGAGCCTGCCCAGAGCTTCTAGTGCAGTCTGGGCAGCATACTACCAGGAAAAGCAAGAAGCATATAAAAAATTCCAGGGTGTCCAAAACAGACGCTGGGTTGCCTGCTACACTGCATCAACAGATTTCTTGGAAACAGATCTCGTGGGAGTGTATTGCATTCATTTCTCCTGGGGCCTCCTAACACCCTCCTGAAAGTCTCAGGTACATGCTGAACAAAAGGGAGAACAAAGCATTCTGCCTTAAAAAGCCCTTTAATCAGATGAACTTTTGCTTAAAAGAGAAACGAGAATGTGACTGTTCCAAAGGGATCCCAGTAATTTGTACCATGATTTCCATAATTCAATACCTGTTATCTGACAGAACCAATAAAGACAGATTGATTACTTTATTTGTATACATCACTCTGAGACATCACTCAATGCTGCCAAAGCCAATTCCATGCCAGCCCTTGATCTAAAATTAGACTAAGGGGAAGGAAGTGTTCTTTCCTCTACAATGATCACCTAAACCGGAATGAGCCAGCAGAGGCTGAGAGTCTGCAAAGCAGTCGGTACCAATGGATGATTACTGTTGAAAAGCCTCATGACCCCATGAACAGGCCCCTCGGGACTTTCCTGAGCACATACACAAATTTCAGCAGCCAGAAAGCAAAGTGCTCAAAATATCCACTAGGGATAGGTCTTGAAATCTACTCAGAGAAGGTAACTAGACAGGGAAGACAGATATCTAAGTGCAGCAGCTTGAAGTACTGAGAGTGGTTCTGGTTTCCCAGAAACTGTAATCGGCCATAACAGAAGTAGAAAATATTCTGCACTGGCCTCTTCTCCCCACAGTTGCTCCACTAGGAAGAACAGAGATCTCACAGTCTCAGTCCCTGCAGTTCTTCCTAGCCTGAACAGTGTGGAACATTTCAGCCCTGTATCTGGGCGGAGGTAGCGCCAATTAACTGAGCTTCTCATTTCTCAGAAACATGCACGCCGTTTCACAGATACTGAGCGGAGGTCAAGGAAATGTCTTTTGGCTCTGACTTCTGCGGACAGTTTTAGCACTTCTTCACACCCATCTGATTGCACTTGGGTTTGAGCACTTGCTTAAAGTCACGAATCTGTTTTCTGCTCTGTGGAAGACAATGCCTTCCCTATAATCATGACCTAACATAAATATAGGTGAGCGCTAAACTTCCACCACAACTGCTCCATCTGGGACCACCTGTGAGAGCTTACACTAAGCAAAGGATTGTCCTCATCTAACTCCACAACTGCTCAGCATGCTATCACCTTAAAATGCAAGATAGGTTTGTACGTGTGTACGTAGGGACATACGCATCGTGTTATTTTCTATGCATGCTTCACGTGCGCACAGCACACATAGGCCTAGATCTATGACTGTGTGTGAGCGTACGGCTAGATAAACAGATAATCTGGAATTATTTCAAAGCAAGTGAAACATTTTTCTTTCTTTCTAGTTGTTTCACAACAACTTGGCCTTGGGATCTTCCAGGGAGCTGTATGTATGAGTGACATACTTGCCTGTTTTTACAGCTCCTGCCTTATGTCAATTTAAGCATCTTTCCTACACCTGGAGGAGTTCAACAAACATCAGCTCACAGGTGTCACCCTCCATTGGCTGAAGGCTGGCTCCAGAGAGTCTAGCCAATATCTGCTTTGGCTATTAACAGCCTTGGAGAGGCCAAGCTCAGTGTGTGGGGGGAAGCAGGGGGAGGAGAAGGTGGAAGGAAAAGGAAGGAGGGGGGGTACATGTATGTGCATGTGCATTTGCTGCTGCTTTAACTTTCCATCCATTTAAGAGTTTAAATACTAGTCAAGCACTTAAAATAACATTAGGACACATTCCAGCTTTCTCTGCCAGTCAGAGGGAAAAAAATGTTTGAAACCCTGTGTCTCAGCACCCCAAGGGCTTTATGATTTGTTAGGTTTAGTAGTTCAGAGGATTAAAAAGACAGAAATATTAGTAGGAAAAAAAGAGGAAAAAGTCAATGTATTCACTGAAGCAAATCTAATGGGTTGCTGGGCCAGAGAAGAAAAGGTTCTACTACCTGACTGAATCTTATTTATATTTCTTGCTCCACAATAAAAAAATAATTTTCTAGACATTTTCTCCCCCCCCCTTTTTTTTTTTTGCTATGCTAGTCACATTTCCTAAATCCTTTATCAACGGCTGCTCTGCATATGAATGGGCTGTAATTGAACTGTCACATTCATGAAGGTCAGTAACCTTTCATTAGGAAGAATGTGTCTTTCTTGATAAATTGGAAAGTCCCTGAGGATTTGAAAGCTTTTTTTTATTATTATTTCATTCTTTCAAATATACCTTAAAAATCTATCACAGATCTTTCTCTCTTTCTCTCACTCTCTTTTCATAGTACTCTGACAAACCCTTCGTCTTTGTCTTTGTCATAGGCAGTTCCATGCAAAATATTCAATCACAAGCTTTCATTGTGACCTTCTTAAAAGCAAAATGGGAAGCATAAGCCCCCCACCCTCAACCTCTCGCTTTGAATTGCAGATAGCTGATACTTCTGCTTAAAAAAAAAAAAAAAATCAAAACCTTGAGATTAGAGTTTTTGCCATGTTCTTGCTTCTTCAGACTGACTTGAGTATCTACTGTAAAGTGACCTAAGTCAAACTGTGTTGCTGCCAGTATATCTGTCCATCTTTTTGGTATGTACATTTACCTGCAGAGATGGACAGCCAAACACCTCAAGTAGTGACAGGCTGTATGTGAAAAACAAATTGTGGGAGAGAACTGTTCTTAAAAAATAATAGTACTGCAGACAGCTTTCGATCCCTGCTACAGGTTAGCTCCATACAGGTCAGTCTTCCCTATCTAAGGAAAATAGGCTCTTCAGAGGAATGTTTTTGCACCTTGATCTGCACCCTGACACAGTAGGGTCTTTAAGAGAAGCGTTGTGGCTGCCAAACTCATAGCTGCTGCCAGAAGCTCAATTCGTCCTCCAGATTTTGATCAGAAGGCATGCATCAGGATGCGTGGAGATGTGTTGAGCTTCCCAGTGCCAAGGTGCCTTAAACATACTACCAAGGCTGCAGATTACAGGGCCAGAAACCATCCGTTCCTGTAAATCCCAAGACTAGGCCATGGTCTAGTTTAGCTAAGCCTAGGGCCCATCTTCAGTCAGTTGATTGGCTTGATGACAAGGGGTCAGAAAAAAGGCAGCTTGGTGACAAAGTCATCAAGATAGAAACACCAGTGTGGAAAAGGGGGGACTTGGTTAATGGAAGCAAGCATCTGGCCTTTCATGCTAGCTAGTCAAATACTCCAAGAAGTAACATGAATTACAGGTTCTCCAGAGCTGTGAGAAGACTGTTGTTTTATTGTCAGCACCAACAAAATTGTGGTGACTGAAGATTCACCACTATAAGACGGAATACAGAGGAAAGAGGAACAAGGTATAATTGCAAAGCAGCTGGAGTCCTTTAATGGTGCAGGCCACACTGGAAGCTTTTCAGCTGGAAAGACGGAAGAAGCAAAACATTTCTTTTGATTTTTGCAGGAATGGTTGAAAAATGAATACTTTCATTAATTAGGCTTAACATACTTTTCTCAAGTCCTCTCTCAACTAGTGGACTTCTGTTGAGTTTATATGCCCAGCTTTGAATGGGAATTCTTTACTGCAGTGCCACGATACAGATCTTCTTATATTAGTAAGGGAAGCCATAAAAAAAGACTCTCCCAAAGCAAAAAAAGAAAGGTGCTACCTGACTTCCATATTAACATCCTCCTCCAGCAGAGCAAGAGTACGTTTGAATTCATATGGAGAGGGTCTCTATTTGAAACCTAGATGTCCTCTTACGCTCCAGTTCGGCCACCACGCTCTGGACACAGAGTTCATGGTGGAGGCTAGCCAGGTGTGCCCAGAAGCATAAATCAGCCTAGATCATCATCAGAATTCTCTATGCCACTGGTGAAGTGCACGTACCTGTGATAACACTATAAAGAAAGAGACCAGCCTTTATCAGTGGCTAAAGGCATGTGGCAAACACTACCTAGGACTCTAAAACAACAGAAAGGCCTTCACAGATCATCGTTTTCAGTGCCGTGTTCAGGCTGCCCAATATAAGAGCCTACCTTAGAAACCCCTGCTACAATGGCATCCCAGGTCAATAAGCAAGGAGTGATTCAGACTCACATTTTGTGAGCAGCAGTCACAATACATCGAGTAGGCAGGACTGACTTCTCTACGTGCTCAACTTGGGCACCAAGATGACTTTTTTTCCCCACTGACTGCACAGGAAGCCAAGGTCTAGCAACTTGGCATAACAGGTGGTCAGAATTGCTCACCAGTCTCTTGACCTGACGTGCTGTCATTGCTCCTATGTTTCATAGCAGGCAACAGGAACACAGCTCACAGTTTCTAGCGCTCAGCATGATCCTTGCTCTGTGGAATAAATAGATACATTCTTGTGCGGTGCTTTTCAACTGCACGTCAGGAGATGACTGTAGTGAGCCCTGTTTTGGAGGCAAGATCCTGACTGCTTTACTAGTGAGAGACTAGTAAGCAAAGAAGAAAAGCAAAGTTATATTTTAATGTAAAGCACAGTTTACGGACCAGTTTTCCCAAGAGTTACTTTGGAGATCATTGCTGTTTTAATCTCCTGCAATATATGTGGGTGTGCCAGTGATCTGGAGAACGGTTTCATGCAAGCGCCTAAACATTCAGATACTTTCGGTTGCCAAAACTCCAGAATTAACTGCCAGTCAAGTCAACTCAGGTGGAAGACCACAATCTCGGGAAAGAAATCTCATCAAAATAAGTATTTTTAAAGATATTTTCTAGCAGATATTTTTTAGCATGCCTGGCTTAAAATACTCCTGGGGCAACACTTCTTAATGGTGTATTGTTATTTGTCTTCTCAGATAAAAGGTTAATAGCCAAGTGGATGTGAGGTAACTACTTACAAATCTCTGGAGAAATTCTGTTCTGATTCACACTCTTGTGTCCTCTGTCCACAGTATCCAAGTTTCTTTCTTCACTTGAAATTGGAGGTAGTTTCCTACATCTCGGTACTTGGATTCATACACAGCTAAACCTTTTTGTATATCAAGGAATTTTGATTCCAAGATTTCAGTTCAGGATTGTCTCAAACGAAGCTCTGATAACTGCATATGGAAAAAACAACAGAGTGGTATATCATCTCATTATATATATCTAGACCAAAACAATGAGGTTTCTCGAGCGCTCTGCGCTGTATATAAAATAAAGGTGGTTAAAGAATTTGTTTAGAAACGTGTTAAGCATTTTCCAGGCAGGCGGTGAATAAATCCACTTTACCACTTCATGGCTTTACAAAGAAGCCCATCCATTAACATGGGAACCCTCTTGTTTGCATTTCTTAACAGCTGACATTTGTACCTTTCTAAGGAAAGTGAAGGGCATCTCATTGCCTCATTGTTTAAATCAGTGTGGAAATAATGGGGATGATAGGGAATTGGAGCTAATTTCCTTTGTCTCCTATTCAGCAGATAATGGTGGTATGTGCAGGATGCTAAAGGCCAGGCAGAGGAGGTGACCTGAAGATGACTTCATTCTTATGAGGTTTATCAAAGGCTCCTGTCAGTCAAATGCATGCTGAGAGATTGGGGACTGGCCATCTGGTCCAAAGTTAATCAAAGAGGAAAAGCGAAAGTGAGGAGGTGAAAAATCCCCCCTGTCAGCTTTGTGCAAGGTGGAGGGAGATGCAGAGAGACGAGGGAACTCCTGTGCCCCAGCAGCCCAGCACCCAGGCCGGACGGCCGTGTTGCTTGCGGAGGGGTAAATGCAGCAGAGCGTTGTTTTGAATTTTTGCTGGGATGATCCCACACCAGTTTTAAGTGGCAAGCCTGAAGGTCACGGCTGCTGTTAGCCATGCTGAGCAGAGGCAGAACTGTTTCATTTGTCCTCAGAAAAAAGGGGGAGTGACTGACTCACTGTAGGGAACCGGTGTAATATAAACCACAGGGTTTTCTGTCAGAGCGCCAGTTCTTCCTTGGAGTTTTGTTTCTCGCAAGCAGGAACAAGAGGCTCAGCCCTGCTACCTCCGCGTCCTGCCGACACAACCTTACCCAGCTTCTCACCTTCTACCCCCCCACTGGGCTCAAAACCAGGTGTCCTGCAAGCACTAGCTGCTTCTGAGAGATTTGTGTATTTGGCCCATAATGGCTTTCCTGTCAATACTGACCCACATACATTTTTTACACTGTGTGTAAGCTAAGAGGGTATGTAACAACAAAGGGTTTGGTTTGGTTTATGCTGAAAGGGTATCACACAATGCTTGTAAGTAAGACTGAAGACACCAATTGGACAACTGAAATACTGTTTAAACGTGTGTATGTTACATAAAAATACATTATTTCACCGTAGATGCATTCCGAAATAAAACACCTGAGTGTGACAGCCTGTTAGTCTGATTTCCATAACCAGCCCTGTTCAGCTGCTCAAATCAGCTAAATAGAGACATATTTTTAAAACTACAAACGTCCAGATTGTGAATCCCTCCCTCATGCTGGCAAGTAGTCATGCTAATGAGTAGTCTCCTTGACTCCAGGGGAAAAATTCTTGCCAGCAAAGGTTTCACAATCGCAGCCCTAAACATTTCTAAAATGATTAATCAATGTGAACTAACTTAAAACATAAAGAAAAGAAAAAAAAAATGAAGAAGAGTAAATAGGGGAAGGTTCTTTTGAAGGGCTGCAAATTAAGGCTGAGCACTAGAAGATGTTTTTGTGGACTTAGGCAGAGCAAGGGATGAACGTGCTGCCTCTAGTGCACAGACATACGCCACCTCCCCAGGCCAGAAACATGCTAAAACCAGAGTGAACAAGAATAAAAGAGTCTGGCTGCTTCACACACCTGGGAGCAGGACTCACTTCTCCATTAAGTTTCCATTCTGCTTCCTCCTCAGGTCGAGGTCCAGTCAAGCCCCTATAGAGAGGAACATATGGAAAACAGTGGCGGTGAGTTCTGCTCTACCTGCAGCTTTGCTGGGCTGAGTCTCCTCCAATGTCCTGTTTGGGAGCATTGCTTTGCATGGCCAAGTGCTGTAAAATAGAGCAGAGAATAGGGAGAGTGGAAGCACGCAGCGCTTTAAAAACAAAACGAAACCTTTACAAAGCACCTAACCCCAAAGAACCTCTGCTGAACAGAGGATTTCAGCCAAGAACATACAGCTCTGTCTGTATACACAGACTATATACACAGCTATACACTGCTTGCTGCCCTTGTATTTTTAGTGAGTTTTTAAAATAGCAAGCAACGTGCTGCACACTAGGTAGCTTGCAACAGGCACAGCCAAAAGTGAACAAGGGTGGAGATTGGGAGGCCTTGGATTTTCTTGTGGCTAATGGCTGACGTGACCCTTATGCATGGGAATAAAGTCAGTGAAGAATCTCACAGACATGTGAGATTCATGCACTGTAATTTTACTTACCCTGACTTGTACTTGCTATCTACTGAACTTCCTTACCTGAGCTGTGATGACTTCAGAAGGAAGGGAGTTAGTAGCAGTAAGTTTTTTTCGTTTTGTTTTTTATCTGCACAGCTCTAGATCTGAGAGAAATATGACTAAGGAAATGATCTTTCTCAACCCCTGGAAAGAAAACGCAGCCATGTGGATCCCAACATAAAAACAAGCATCAACCTGTCTGCAATAGCCTGCTGTAACTAAAACTCACGAGTAACTACAAAACAACTCTGTTTCTGTCTTTATAGCACAAAACCTGCAGACATTTAGAAATGGGCTGACAGAAAAATCAGCAAGGAAATTTCACCAGAAATCTGTTATCCACTAGATGAATTAGGCTTTTTATAGCAGGCAGCAGGCTATTATCATATATTTATGATTCCTCTTGTGCAGTTCCTGCTGGATCTCACACAAGGAAAAAGTTTTAGACTCACTTGTGTCTGCAAGGATTCCTAGTCCAACACATTGGTTGGATGCACAGGCATGAACATGCTGTCATCGGCATGTCCTCCTCCTTCTCGTGGGCTTGAAATAGTTTGATGTGCCAAGTTAGACAATGCCTCAAATCAAACAGTAACTCCATTTGCTTCAGTGGTTGAGACTATTTCCAAAAGCAGGTAGGGCATTTAGCTACGTAACCCTAAAATGATGGAAGATAAGTGACTACATCCCCTTAAAGACACTGAGAACATTGAACTGTGGTCATTTCCCCACACCTTCCACAACTCCCTTATTTCTTGTTAGAAATCATGTAATTGCAAATATTACTATATTAAGTCCTTTCTGAAGAACCTTTTCAGCTTTCTTCTCTGTTATACTGGACGGTCAACAACAAGCATGCTGAACATATGCTTTAATGATTGCCACAGCAATAATTCATAGAGAACCAGTTTTATTTCAAAACACTTCAGAATAGCAAGGAGTTGGGGGAGGGAAATTATCAGGATGCTGGAAAGCACTAATACAATTTATTAGACAAACCCTGTGTGGATGCAATGGCAGGTCTGCTATCAAAGGCAAAAACCTTCAGGCATTTTACATCCCATAATCCCAATGAAAGTCTGTTTTTGCAGATACCCTGCAGTTCATGAATCACTGGCTATAGCATACAAAATCCTCTATTTAAGTAATTACAGTACAATACACAAATCTGCAAAGTGGCTGACGTTACGTAAAATATTCCAAGGCAGTCTCAAAACTACAACATAAAAAAAATCTCAACTGGAAAGAAGTGTCTTGCAGTAAGCATGTTTTGTGAAGTAAGGGATACTCTGACCTAATCATATTAGGTCTATCCTACAAACTGGAAGAGGTCTGGCAATACAGGGACCCAAGCGAGCCATGGACAGAGAATGGCTCCTCTCTCCAGAGGTTGTTTTCCATTTATTTTCACTTGGGCTTTAATACACCCTCAAGCTCCCCATTTTTATATAGTTGGATGGTTTTGTTACTGCCAACTTAATTTTCAAACATCAAGGAAAACAGAAAGATCTCAAATCTCAGCCCTGGCTTTGGCCATGCGTTGCCCCAACAATGGGGCTGGCTTCCATTTCTTCAGCAGAATGAACCAAAAGCCTGGCATTTTACGAAGATACTTAAATTCCACCAGGTAGTATGAGGTCTCATCTCTGTACTCAGTTCTGATGTGTCTCAACACCTGGGCAGTTCAACTTCTACATTCAGCAATAGGGAAGACAGGCTTGCTTTCGTGAAGAGCCCTTATTTGCCTAACTGGTTTCATCTACAGACTGCATATTTCACCAGAGCTTGTGCCCTTCAGCTGATCTGTAAATCAGACTTGGAGTGACAAGCTGGTGGCATTTTGCCAGGTCACTTCCAAATCAGACCAGCAACTCTCACTCATACCCACATAACCAGAGCACCAATGAAAACGGACAAAGGGCAGAATTGCATTATGATTTACAGAGCATGATGAATGTGTTCAGTTCAGATCAATTAGAAACATGTTCTGCTCCTCTACTTACAATTTAAGATCTGGCAAATGTCACAGCAGAAAAAAAAAATCTGAACTGGAAACTAAGCATTACTTTTATTGTAAGAGTTTGCTGACTTCCTCTTTCAGAGGAAGTACACAGTCCTCCTTCAGCGGAAGTCATGGTTTTAGAAATGTTAGTCTGAATCAGACTTAGCATTTTCAGAAATCTTCTGTACCTCCCACAAGGTTCAGCTCTTCAGTACAAACTTTATCTTCCTGTTCTTGATGCAAGTAATCTGCAGAACAATTGGAACTTGGTTTGCAAAGAGAAAAATTATAATGGCCCACAAACCATAAAGTCAATTGACATTTTGGAAGTGTTTTATGAACTGGAAATCTTTCTCCAAAGTATTTCACTACAGCCCAATAAAACATTACATGCTGGTGGAATTTCATCCTGTCAAAGTTGGCAAAGATTTCTTCACCAAAGACTAAGTTTTGTTCAGGTTTAATTTACTTTCATACTCCCCCCAAAATCAACGAAATTGCTCAGGTGCAGATTGACAGGTTCCTGAGATAGTATAAAACAAGCGACCCAGAGCAACCAAGGCACAAACACCAACTACACATTGAAAATGGGTAGGAACAGCAATTATCTCATGCAAAGGCTGTCTGCATTAGGTTCGTGTGGAGCTCCCAGGGCAGGCTGTTAAACTGGACATAAGCTTTTCTTTGAAGGAAGGCAGACCCATGATGCAGAAGGCTTTCCTGGGTTAGGTCTGCCTTTTGCTACAAGCGTCAATCACAAAGAGTGCAAGCGGTTTGAGTTAAAGACACAGTGAAGAGTTTAGCAGAAATTTGGACTGCTCGGTATGTGGGATGTTGTGATTCCTCCAGCTGCAATTTGCTAGGATGCATTTTACCTAGCCAACACCTGACAGGAAATATTTAGGAGGTTATAAGTCTTCTTTAGAAGAAAATTACAGCAGAAAGACGTCCAATATAACAACTAAAACATGAAAAAAAGCTTTCTCACAGTTTGTGTTCTAGGTGCCCAGCTGAAATCTTGGCTCCATAAAAAGTCTTTTGCTGTGCACTTCTAGGAGGCCAAGTTCATCAAAGCCTAGCTAGCTTTCATATATGTTTGACTTGCTGTGTTGCCTAGCATCATAGTCAAAGAAGAGTAGATTCAACCTCTCTGTGAAGAACAAACATAGTGTACACTGAGATGGAAAACTGGTTTGCATAGCCCTATACACTGAAGCAGGCAGCCCTTTAGTAATATGAAGAAGGCATCCTCATCCTTCTCAGTTATTGGATTTGTTTGCCAGAGGCAGGGAGGCAGAACTTTGAGAACATTTTTTGACATAGTTGATGTGTTGATGCTGATTTTATTTTTCTCCTAAAGAGTTTTCCTGACTCAACAGAATACCAAGATTTTTGATTCAGGGATTCTATTCCTATGGCATGACAACTGATATGTCTGCTATAACAGAGATAGAGTTGTACCACAGTATCTAATAATCCCTTTTCATATGCATATAGGTTGTTTTATGGCTTTAAATTCAAGAACAGAGCAAAAGATCCAGCCTTATGAAAAAGGTTGTGGGTACCATACAGATGTTTTGCTAAAAAACCTCTGACTCTCAATCAAAGTAAATCAAAGAGGTGGGAAAGAAAGGGTGCAGCCTATTCACTCCTACCATTTTATGTCAGTTTAACAAACCCATTGCTGTCAAAATTGCAGCAGTAGTATAACAGACAAGATAGTATCTTCTCCTCCTCTTCTCAGCATCTAAATGCAAAAACCAAGAAACAGAAACAAAATTTTAAAAAGCAGGCAATTTTTTCATGAGGCATGTCCAGTGCCCAATATCTGCCTTTTTCTTGTGTTTATGGTCAAACTATCAATGTGAATGAGCACTGAAATGAGTGTGCATCCTGGTAGGGTGGATGACCTCATGATTCATGAATGAGATTAGATCAGAGCTTCCAGAAAAAACAGGTATTAATCTATGCCCCTTTTCTTGTACTTCCCCTTAGCAGTCATCCTTCCAAAATCCAGAGAATGAAATGATAATCAGAAAAAAATAGCATTAAAAAGAAAGATAAAAACCCTACAGCTCTGCTAATCACTTGGAATAGTCTGTATAGCAACCAACTGAAGCAGGGATCTTTGGTCTATTGTGGTGTATTATGCAACTTCAAGAAAATGAGATGGGAAGGTAAATATACAGAGTAGGATTTAGCAAGGCACTGGGTGAAGAGGGACAAAACCCCTTCTTATGGTTGTCAGTATAAAGGAGGGTGACACTCTTACAGAGTTAGAGGAGGTCAATAAATCACCATCCTTATCTTGCAAACAGAGCCTGTGACTTCAAAAATTAGCTCATTTATTCTGCACAATTAAATTTATTGAAGTGTGACAGAAAAAGTTTAGCAGTCGCTGATGCAGAAAGGCAGCAACAACAGAGGCAAGCAACTGACTGAATGACACAATTAGTTGATTTTCATTTTATTTATCAATATAATTATTGAATTGTATTTATCCTATTTCACAGATTTTTACCATTATTAGAGCCTGGGCCTCAAGGGAAAGAATTAGTTCAAATTTTCAGTCTAACTTAATGTGATTATAGAGCTGCTAATAAAAGAAAAGTTCTATAAAATGCTACACAATCTTGTATTCAATGTCACCCCACCATCAGGCTCTGAAATCCAGAATCCTTTCATGTAAAGGCAGTAAATTGAATATGAATTGTGAATGCAAAACATTCCCTAGATGGCAACGGAACCTATGTTTGCAGGATCCCACCTTGATGCTGCCTCAAAGGAGCCAAGGTTCATTCCAAGTTTTAAACTCAGGGATGTGGCAGTGGTGGGGTTTTTTTTGTTTGTTTGGGGGTTTTTTGTTGTCCAAAAAACCCCACTGCACCCTTTTTGTCTCCAGCCCTACTTCAAGCTTCAGCAAACTTATTTGGAAATGTTATGAAAAGAGTGCAGGAATACTGCAGAAAGACTGCCGTGCCAGAAGAGCAGTGGATGAGTATAGTTCTTACACAAAATTACAACATCGACCATTTTGGAAAAAAAAAACCCTCCAAAACTTCTAACAAGACTTTTAATAACAAAATAAAACCTATTGACAAATTAGAAAGGTATCTGTTAGCAAAAATTACTTTTCTTCTTGTCCAGTCGAGTCTAGAAGTATCTAGACTACTCTAAGTTGCTCTGGCTCACTCCTTGGCATGCCTTTTTGTCGTTCACAATGTCTGCTTTGGTTTTGAACTTGTAAGAGACCGAATGAGAAATGGTGGACCTCACTCACGCACATATTCCACCCTTGCCTTCTACATACGTGAGGAAGCGAGCATATGTTCAGCAGTAAGCTATACAATAATTCACATCCTTTCTCACAGGTTCAGGAAATTAGACCACATGCTATTGCAAGTGTCTAACTTTTCCAGTGTTTTGAAAGACTATTTCCATTGCAACTAGTTCTACCAGTTTTACCCTCCACTTACATTCCATAAAAATTAATTTATTCACTCTGAGAAAAAGACATACAGGTTATTTTTATAAATGTTGGTCAAAGTGTCATGGAGCATTGCCTAAAACATTAAAAAATGGAGAGGGTCCAACACAATTCTATAGCCATAATTAATAAGAATGAATATTATTACTTCCATTTAATAGCTGACTTTGGGTGATAAGATACTTCCAGAATTCCCACTGACTTATACAACACATTCCTGTTACTGGGGTCTTGATGTCTGTGTAGGCTCAGACTGTATTTTGGGAATTTAGTATAGTGACTTCTGCAGGAATGGGCAAGAATAGAGGTTTATGTCTGTAAGACATGTAAATTATTACAGCTAATAAACCGCATCTCACTGTTACTATTCAAGTTAAATTTGACATGTGCTATCTACAGAAAAAGGGATCAAAAGAAAGAAAACCATATATTGCACATTTTCTTTTGTGTGTTTCTTTTGGGTAAAGCCCGGAAAGTTGCCTCTTCAGTTATGGAGAATTATATACCCCACTGGGACCTGTAGTTGATGGAAACCATTGCATAGCAGGACCATGCAGTGATCTGCCCACCTCCAGAGATGGAGAAGCAGAGGTGGCACTGTCTCTAAAGAGCCTTCACTTCAGCATCAGAAAGGGTATAACAAAGGGACAGATGGGAACAGAAAGGGATCAAAGAACAAAAGACCATTTTAATGGTTTAATTGACTGAAGATGCTTTCACTTCAGCCAAGACAAGCAGAATCTTCGTTGCTTTTGATTGTGTTCAGTGTCAGCAGAGGAAATAGCATACCTTCAAGGACTAAGTTCTTACAATCTCTGCAGAACTCAGCAAGGCTCCCATCAGCAGGGAGAAGTTGCACACAAGTGCAGGAAATGGGCTTCTAGACCTGAGTGAGTATTCAGCAGTTCAATAACTACAATTTCATTCTTCTATGGTACTTTTCACTCCAAGAACCCCAAATCATCTTGCAAAGAAAGAGCATCCTTGTGTTATGAGATCCCAATTTTGCAGGTAAACCTCCTTTATCCAGAGCCGCTCAAAAGTGATAAGAAAGGCTTTTGAATATAAAACAATTGGATTTTACTAAATATAAATTAGAATCCTTAACTTCTCAGAGCAATGTAAACTGGACTGACTAGGTCAAACACAGTAACCGTAAAATGGATAACATAAATCAATTTTTCCCTGCCCACTGCATCCTTACAAGGATGCCTTCTAGCCTGGTTTTGTTCAATTCAGTCAATATTTGGGACCACAGCAAGCCATGCATAGTCCCTTCTGGTCCCTATGAAGCTGCTTCTTCCCATCCCAAAGACACTTGATTGTGAGTCTGCTTCTTGCTTATCTCTGCTATCTCCCAACCTGCTCACTGGGCTGGAGGCCTCTTTTACTGAGTGACTGCTCCTCCCTGTCTGCCATACCCTGCACCTCTTCTGTGAAATCACCTCCACCTTAACACTACTGCAATAGATATAAGGGAAAGGAGGACCCACCTTCCTCTCACGAGGGTTCCAGTTGAGCCAACTATGTGTTTTTAAAAGAAAGGTAACCTATAAACTGAGAACAAATAAAGCAGACACTGTCCATCGGACCTTGGCATTATCCTCATTTCCCAATTGGAAAATGGGAGCCAAGAAAGGGAGATATCCAAGATAATAAAGATTACTGGGAGACCTCTGCCTTCCTGTGTGCCTTGCCTGACTCTCGAACCCCACTTTCCTGGCTTACACAGCATGCCATAAAAACTTAGATGAGTCCATTTTAAAGTCTTTCCTGTGCTGGCAACTCTAGCAGAGCTTACACACTCATCACTCAAAAGGATATTGTTCGTGTGCATATATAGAGCATTGGGTTTGATCCATCTGATGTACAAGATTTTGTCTTAAAAATGTCACAAAGCAATCAACATTGCTTTGTTTTTCTCTCTATTTTCCAAAATAAAAACTTAAGCAGGGCAGTTTTGTTGAGGGATGAATTTGATTTTTGACTGACTTCACAACCTTCCCAGGTTAACCCTGTAGACTGCTGTATAACCATCTGGCCTCTGAGCTGACTTTTCATTCCAAGTCAATGTTTTCTAAATAATTATTTACCCATGAACAAGTCATAGAGGCCCTATGGCAGTATTTTCCTCCCCCTTCCACATGCAGGATTACTCAAAAGGGCAATGTGCCTCAGGTTTCCAGACTACTCACCAATTCATCTTTTCTTTGAGCCGTATTATGCATAAGTATTAACACGCAGCACCAAAGCTGGAGAAAGTCTGTCCAGCTCTTCAGAAGAAACAAATTAATTGAATACAATCAGTGAGAACAAAATGCAGAGGAACCCTGAGTGTGTGAAGTTCCTGAGCCCTTTCAATTAACAGGGGCCCAGGCAACAGTAAATAGCAGTTCTGCAAAGCACAGGGAGCAGTACCATGTCAGCTCATCTTCCTATATATCAGTTTTCTTATCCAAAAAGTGAAGATTTACCAGTTGGCCTGAAACACTCAGCACTCCAGTGCTACAGGAGTCTGACAACAGGGATTATTCCAGGCCTGAAACTGGATGAGCTGGAGGAAACGGAGAGGATCACAGAGGTGAATCCACAGCATAGAGGAGAGCAGTCAAAGAGGTAGAGTTGCACAACATTTCAGGATGAAGGAACCCACTCCTCCATATGGTTTCTGCTGGATTGAACAACATCTCCCCTTGGACCTGTCCTGAGTTCGAACACAAAGCAAAATTCCCTTACAAGAAAGCTCAAGTGCTACAAAAGCTGGCTCAGCTCTGCCAACTCCAGCTCCCCCAGCACTTCCTTTGCAGCTTCACTCAAATTATAAATAGCTCGGCACAAGAGATCTGACCTTCACCTAGGTTGAGTTTAGTTGGTGGAGGGGCAGCTTTCTGCTCCTTCAGAGCTAGTTACCTGGACATGACAGTGGGCTGTATGTCAGTTGCAAGGGACAATAATTGGAGCCGACACAACTGAGAGTGAACAGGTAGCAGAGACAGGACCTGAGTTCATGACTCTTCTCCCACTGCTCTGATGAGACTACACAGAGCAGGATGTGCTCAGGGCTTGTACCACCGCTTACACAAAGTTTGACAGTAAATAAGAAACCTTAAAGGAATACGTCCTGAAACAGCCAAGTTATAACTACAAATGATTATGGCTAGAAGTCAGATCTGAAAGTAAATGGAGAATAAACTGTGGAAAATGGGACACTGAAAGCCTGTGTGGGAAGTGGTGTTTTTTCCTGTGCCTAACTGCAAACAAGATAAACCAATACAGATTAAACTAAATGTTCCCTCCTCCCAGCTCTCAGAATCTTTGAACAGTAGGAAACCCACCAGTCTGAGGTTGAACACAAAAAATGCTTTGAAAGGAGCGATGCAACTGAGGGAGTAGGCAGACTTTGGGAGAGGAAGTGCAGTATTTAACATCCATTACTTGCCTTTATACCATCTAAGATGTCAGAACACCATCTGGGCCTCCTCCCTGCATTTCAGTCACCAGAAGCTGGTGGTCAGCAGAGCACCCCATTGCTGAGTGAGAAGGTCATCAAGAAGACAGAGCCAAGCTCTTCACAGTGGTGCGTGGTGGGAAGACAAGGCATACATTGAAACAAGAAAAGTTCAGACTGGCTATAAGGATTTTTTTTCTTTTTTTTTTCCCCTGAGGACAATTCAGGTTTGCCCAGAGGTTGCGCAGCCTCCTTGAAGGCCCACCTGGATAAAGCCCTGAGCAACCTGGTCTCATCTCATGGCTGATCCTGCTTAGAGCAGGAGGTTGGACTAGAGACCTCCTGAGGTGTTTTCCAGTCTGAATTATCCCATCATCCTACCTGCACTGAAACTGTTTTCCTACTGCATATTCACTGATCCTGTATGAGAAAAGAAAGCAACTCTACATTTGGTAGCAAGGACTCTCTATTGGTATTGGAATATTTGGGTTCTGGTCCCTTTTATAATGGCCAATTAAGTACCACTACAATTACATTACAATTTAGGTTAAATTTAAATGTGTAATATCTCTGTATTAATACCTGAGTTTGACTTCAGTGTGTCAACACGCAAGTAATTTCCAGCACAGAAAAGTCTGCCTGCTGTACACTGCAGTACATACTACATACAGTATGGCGTTTTATTGCAGTGACCCATAAGAGGAAAGAATACATGCACAAGGGAAATTAAGCTTCATCTCCTGCGGCTGGAGCTGTTCAAATATCCAAGGTTCCATCAGACTCTTCCAGCTCAGCACCATCTTCCCTTGCATTTCTGGGGGATGAGAACATAAGGAAATGCCATTCCTTTTACAGCTAAATCGTGCTATTACTCCAACTACTTCTGAGATATTGGTACTATTTGTTCTCCTAGCAGCAACTTTGAGGAACTTGAATAGTTACATATTGCTCAGAGAAAATACAGAAGAAAAACAAGCTGAAATTTTGGTGGAGACCTTAATTATGAAGACAGAAGGTGTCTTCATAATTACATTTTTCTTCTTTAAGTCCAGAATGTCCAGCCTGTATAATACAGCAAGAATTTCTAACCCTTCTCAAGTAATGTCACTGATGCCAGATATTTAGTGCAATGATTTCAGCAGTGAATGTCAAATCTCTCTCAAATATTTGCATGCTTCTTAGCTCCTAAACTGACAAGCTTTCATTTAAGCAGATATAAGTGAAATCTGCCACGGCACATGTTGGTTAAGATATTTAAATGATACAGGCCATAATGAGAAAGACACAGAGCACATGCAATCCTCATTAGAATCAGTGTGGCAGGGGCTCTTCTCATTGCAGTTACTTAAACAATAAATTAATTAAAAACTTCTCAAAAAGCTCAAGCCCAAAACTATTCAAGATATGCAGGAAAAATGCCACACTCTTGCAATCTGCTGTTCATGGAAAAAATGGCAGTCCTCTCTTCTCATCTTTATTCTCATCTTTATTTCTCTTTTCTTTACAGAACCCATGTGGAGTATATAATACATAACTAAGCAAATGAGGCAATGGAAAGTGCGAGGATATTAATTCCTGCATCATACTCTGGGCAAGCTCGTGCCAATAGACCCCAGCAGTGTAGGTAGTGGCAACCTTAACTAGCAGTCTCATGAATTTGCTAAAAGAATTTGCTGGTCTTTCTGACATGAGTCCTTAATATAGCATAACCCTCTCAGTCCATACTCTTGTGTTTTGCCCATCCTTTAGAGATACAGTAAGCTTCATAGGACAGACACTATGCCCTTTTTAATTTTACTTTTCTTAGGAAAGCACTACATATCAGCCTGTATCTATCTACTTTCTCTCCCCACACCAAAGCCTTTTGAACTTGTTGGCACATTTCAAGTCAACCTACTAGAGGACTAAGGATAAAAGATGAAATTTCACAAATATTGAGAAAGTAAGAAGGCAGTACAGGAAATAATTGTAGTGCTCTTAACAAAAGTGTCCTGGTTTGAGGTAAAACAGAACCAATTTTCAGTAATTTTCAGCCCTCTAAGAAGAACTCTTTTATCATATTTATTAGTGGCCAGAGAATCACCAGAAGCAAGCACTTTGAGGAATTTCACAACCACAGCCAAACCTTGGAACAGATGTCATACCTTCTTAGACACAGGACAATTCAGTCACAAGATCCAAATCCATAGAAAAGCAGGCTTCACATGTGCCACTCGTTAATTCCAGATATCAGACCCTGATTCCAGACCTTCATTTGGATAGAAATAATTGGTTATCTCCTCCTGTCAGTTCAAGTCCATGGACAACAAAGGACTGGATCTAAGCCTGCAGTTAGGTGCCCACTGTGCCACTCAGATGGAGTGGAGAGGCCTGACAGCAAGTAAGTGATCTTCTGTCCCTCCCCTATCCACTGGGCCCTCTGCCAGAGCACTTACTGAGGCATCTTTAATTCTTCTGCTGAGCATGTCCAGAAACGTAACTGCCTTGACTATGTTGGGCCAAATGTCTTGGAGCCTTCATATCCCAGAAGCCATTTGGGACTTATGAACTAGGTCCTCTAGTGCCACATGGCTGGCAGAGAGGAGATAGTCCTGTTGAATCTGTCCTGTTAAACAACCAGCAACAGCTCAATTCCTCAGGTTGAGTGAGACTGCACAGGCGGGACTTTCTTTTTTTGACCTGGTCACTTTCTGCCCACTTGCCTACACCCCAAGTAGCTTTCACGAATGTTCTCTTGATCTGAAGCTGAGGGAACTAGAATTGGCAGATGATGATAATGATTAACTACAGACATCTTGTAAATGCCCTGCTGAGATCATCAACCAATAAATTCCCATTTGAAGAGAAGCACCTGAGAAAATGGAACATATCTGGAACACGCCAATCTCTCTACTGACTAAAGAGGCAGCCTAGACCATTAAACCTCTATCTGTTACACAGGTACCTTTACAATCTGTCCTTCAGACTCCTAAATCTCCAACTCACTTCTTGTCAGATTCAGTTGGAATACCTTTCAGACTCTATAAATAATGTTCACATCTCTACATTATAAATTTAGTGCAGAATTCCAAGTCTTACTTTTCAGATGCAAAATCCTTTTAGCGGAAAGCTTTTTAGATAATAGGATCTTTCTTGTATAATGCATTCATAAATTTCCTTCAGTAGTTCAAAGATCATTTCAACACTGCTGATTAGTTTCTTAATTAAATTATTGTGTATAAAAAGGGATAAATAAATACTGGTCAAAGTTTAAAGGGAATCAAAAGTGGGTCACAGAACTTGAAAAGGCTGCCCAATGAAATAAAAACAATAAAACATTGCATTTTTCTCTCTGGAGAAGCGCATTCATGAACGGCTAGTGTGATCTGTCTCCCTCCCAAGAGGTGCACTGAAAACGCTGGGCTGAACTTTCATGAAAGAAGAGGTCAGTCAAGGGTGTTTTGTAGGTGGGGAATGAGATTCACAGCAACACAAGCACTTGGCCAGTTCATCATTACACACTACACATGTCCTAAATTAGGAAAGCACGAAGCGGGTGGATACGTTACACTGTTTCTCGAGAAGCATATTGGGTGAGTTGTTCGTGGTCCAGTTCTTTGAGACTCAACACCACGTCTCCCAGGAATCTGTAAATCAACAGCAGGTGATATTTGTTGGCTGTCATAACACGGACAGTCAGAGCCAGTTACAACTTTTACCAGGCGTTTTCTGTTTGTGTTTTTAAAGTTCTCTTTTCCAGGAAGCTGCAAAACAAACCACAAACCAACAAGTAAAGTAGCACAGCACACAACAAAATTCCAGAGATAACAGACATGCTGATAATATAGTCTTTGACATTTGTTCGGGAGCATTGTTGAGTTAAATATCAGTCCTTTACCAGACTAATAAATGTATGTCTGCTCTCTCTCTCTATTCACCTATGTAGCCCCTGTCATTCCAGTATCTGAACACCCCTGGAAACACCAGTGAACTTACCCTCACAGCATCCCTTTGAGGCAGCAAAATACAGAGATTAACAGACTTGTCTGAGGTCAGATGAGAAATATGTGGCAGAGAAAGGCCCCCAGAATTCTGGTTCCTCATAACCATAGCAAAAGCATCTATGTATAGGTGTTATGTACCCATCTATCTGGTACATAAAAGGTTGTCACTGGTTGCCTCTGTAGCCACTGAGGAGGGAACAAGATTTGCATTAAAGACAACTATGTTGGACATCAGGGAAATCTTCTAACTGCAGAGAAATGAGGTACTGGGACAGGATATTCACAGCAATGCTGTGGCATGTCCTTCATATAGGTTTTTAAAAAAGGGCTGATAAATAATTCTCAGGAATGAGTCTTTTGAGAGATTGAACTGGCCTGTTGTGTTCTACACTGTGGACATGACAGACTATATTACCTAGTTTGTTGTGCCATCTTTAGCTTTGCAGTGCATATCAGAATTCGAGTGGTAGACAAGTAATGGTGACATTTATTATCACCACAGTAAAATTGGTATGGGTCTAATTCTAGTGTGTCAGAAGATAAACAAAATAATATATCTCATCCAGTTATTAAAACAAATCAAGCGGCTACAAAGGACCAGGGACAGGCTCTCTCAACAATGTTGAGTCACCGTAAATGGAGTGTGAGGGAATATCTCCATTTAAAGAGACTGGAGCTCTGGCATGGACTATAGGTAGTATGTAAGGTGTGCTGAAAATTCAAGCAACTTTCAGGAATTCTCTCTGCAGAGAAGAAGCCACAAGATGAAAAAGCAATTGAAACTGCCACATCTGCATGGAAGATGAGATCTGTTATGGGTCCAGCCCAACTCCTTTTTTAATTCAACACAGCACTTCCATCTGACTTCAGGAGCTTGGACTTGCCTTCCCCCTTACAAAAAGTGACTTAAGCTTCATATTTTGTAAGGGGCCGAATTCCTAGGGAATGCCAAGAAGTTTAGCACCCTCCAATGGAGTCTCTTGTTACAGCACATTTGCCTGGGATTTCTGAACATCCGGAAGCCTGGATGCCCAAAGTCATGGACAAATACTGACGGCACATATGCAACAAGTCAGATGCAGCTGGAGTGCACACAACTTACTGTACATGCCCTCAGCAGCTCACAATGCAGAAGCACTAAAATGCAGGCATCACATTTCTGAGCTAGGCTTTCCATTTAAATATGTATTTGTGCCTGTATTCTTGGTTCACATGACCCAGCCGTAATTTTGCAATGCATCTTCCTCCCCTTCCTTGTTTGGATGGGGTTTGCCTCTGCCCTGTTTATAGAGATAAAATAGTAACAGTCAAACAGTTGACATAAAGCATGTGTTCTGAATTATTTATGTCTTTTCTGGTGGGCTTTTGTTTGGCCTTTTTTTTTTTTTTTTAACTGGAACAGAGTTAAAAAAAGAAAAAGAACAGAAATACCAAACATACCTGCCTAGCTATGCAGCAGAAATGGACTTGAGGATCCAGTAACAAAAACAGCCCAGCGTAAAACTATGGTTTGCATTTTTTGGAGAAAATACATGTCACATCATGTATGGGCATGTGAGTTTCCCATGGATTAAGCAAACGTCACCATATGCTGCAGGTCAAAAAAAAAAGTATGTGTGTGTGTAGAGATACAGATATTGATCTCTTTCTGACATTTCTAACAGCATGCAGAGCTAGAGTTGATAGCAGGATCTGGCACTGAGGAACCAACACGTGCATGTGAATGTGGCCCAGCAGAGATGGATACATTTGTTTGTATTCTTCTACTGCATCAGGAGTGGAATATGCAGTTCATTTCTTCTCTTTTGGCTAATTGGGGAAGACTTAAGCCACTAAGCCGTTGCAGCGTACCAGCCAACAGGGCATTCCTGGCCCAAGCCACAAAATCCTCTGGGTAGCCAAGCTGCAGGTATATCCCTGAGAGTTTCCACAGCCCAGCTCACCACCCTACAGGATCACAACTGTGATAACACGATCGTCACCATTCTCTAGGGAGAAATCTAAATCAAAAGCTTTTCAGAGCTACAAGAGTCACTTTTCTGTTCATGGAGATCATTTATCTGTGGTCATGGTATGCTGCATTTATCTGAAGATTATGTTCAGCTGTTCACTTCCAAACCTTTTGATACAAGTGCCGGTAGATGTTCACTAGCCTGTCAAGGATAAAAGGAATACAGGGGAATCTTGGAAAGACATCAAGCAGAGAGAAACCTGAATCACAATAACGAGATATCAAGTGTGGATAAAGATCCAAACTTATCTAGGGCTTGGGGTTTAGTTGGCCCCTTTCTGTCCACAATGTTGATGCTTGTAAAACTCTTTAAATTTTTAGACAAGAAACTTCTGTGACATTGGCCATCAAGGAATTCATACTGGTTTGGGTAAATGCTGGGAAAATTAGCATTTTTGGCATGGAGTTATTACTTTTGCCTCTGGGAAGTGAAGAAAGTAAAAGAGATCAGTAACTACAGCTTGAGAGAGAGGTTTACATAGCCTATGTAAATGAAAATTTTGGCCAGACTTATTTCCAACAGTTTCATCTTCATACTATCTTTTCAGTTTTACATTAAAGATGGTTCTTATCACAGAAATTGGACTCAAATCCAAGGCTAGAATGTGGAATATCTTCCACCTGGGTCAGTCCCTTTTAACTCCACGCATGCCCATTACAGTGCTTAAGCCCTGGTTCAGAACCAGCCACAGCTTCCAAGCTGCCCTCTTTTAAAAAAATTTTAAACTCTTTCTAAACTTGCTGCCCATAAAGCATTCCTTAGCTTCAACTTAGCCTAGGTCCCTGCAGGCCATCCCACAGTCACTTCAAGAGAACCTGTCCTATTGCTCCATACTTTCTGCCTCCTGGACTTAGTATGTGCTGTTCAGGAAACAAAAGCAAACACTAGTTTTCTGGCATGACATGACCTTATAAGTCTCTCGCAAGCCCATCTGCTCCCCTTTCTCCCTGTAAGGCCAGAAAGCTGTTGCTATAGTCTTTTGGTACTCAAGGCTGGAGTCAGCCATCAGAATGATGAGGGGGGCACGCAGCAAGACAGCTGCTCTCTGCTCACATTGCGAGTGCTAACGGGGAGGCTACTGGCATCTCTGTCCCTACCTTGATAAACATTGCTTTCCAGATATTGAAACTAGTTGCAGATCTCCCCTTTGCTCCCATGATGAGCAGATCCAGACCACTGACTCAAAATCTCTGTGATCTAGGATCCCTTTGTCCTGTTTTAACAAAGACAATTACAAAATCTGGTAGCTTGGAAACTCCCAGGGCTCAATACAAATTACTTTAAGTCCCAGTGGAAAACAGATTCTTCCGTTTCAATAACATACAGTTTGTTTACAGAGCTGGCAATTCAGAGGAGACTGAACCATGGTTCCTGCCAAGCCTGGGCCTCACACGACAGTGACTGGGACAGTGAGTAAGGATTTATTTTTTTCCCACAGTGGTGGAATTGAGACATCATTCATGTGGATAAGTTTCCCCGTGTTTTAAACGATGGCTGTTAAAGGATGTCCCGCACACTTCAGGAAGCTGAGAGTGCTTCTTTGTCTAGTCACTCGCTCTGGAAAACTCTGGTCAGGTCATGTACCTCCAGCAATCTCTTGGTTCAGATACCCCTGCTGGCCTTTAAAACACAAAATAAATTTATCCTAAGGTTATGTAAAGGAGAACCTCAATAAAACACGATAGATGGAAAAACATTTCTTCTCCTCCTTCAATCAGCACCTGGCAGCCTCCTCGCTGGGTTCATCCATCCTCACACATAAGCCCCACACTTGTAACAGTCCATAGCTGTCTCAGAGACCTTCTCAGTCTGTTGGAGGCTTATGCTAAATACTGATATAGCCGCAGTCCCATCCAACCATCAATACCTTTAAACACCTTGCTGACTTGCTAACTGCAAGGAAAGAGGGATTATTCCTTGTCATCCTCAGCCCAGCAAACACGATCCTTGTCAGTCCCATGAGTCCAACACCATACAATGTTTTAGGTCTTCCTTATAGGCCGTGGTTGCTGTTGCAGCCTGACAGGAACCAAATGTATTCCCTCTCTCCTCAGGGTAAAGTGCCAGCACCACAAGGAGTCTACCTTCCCAAACCACTCAAGAGTTAGCACAGCAATCAGCAAGAGCCAGAATCTTTCTACAGAGCCCCATAGCCAGGACTGCCACTATGACTTAACAGTGTACAACACAGGCAGATGTGGCCAAAGAAATCCAACTGCTGCCAAGCTGGGTGCATTTTGGGTGCGACTTGGTCTCAAGCTGGCCAGTGCTTTGAGGTGGTCTTCTCACACCTTCTCCTTAATGCGAGGAGCCCAAGCATGCCAGAGGGATGAGGATCTGCACAGACATGAATGCAGGCTACTCAAAACAGAGAGAACACAGATCTCGGAATAGAAAAAAGCCCAGTTCCCTCCACTCCTTCCCCACTGCACCTTCCTGGCAGCTGTGTGTTCACATGCGAGAGAGCTTCCAATCCTTCTCTCGGTCCAACAGTTTTCATTGCGCTCTGCTCAGCTCCAAGCCCTGCACCATTCCCTCTGACTCCCAGGAGACCCTCTACAAGGGCCACGTGGGGGTCTCATGGCCCAGTGCCACGCTCAGGAGTTTCCCATGAGCTCTGCTCCACGTTTGGGGTGGTGTGTCGGGGAGAATGGGATACCCCATGCTGCCCTCTGTAAAAGCTCTTCTGCCCTCCCCATAGCCTTCCGAAAATGGGCAGTTTTCCCGTCTCTTCAGAACTGAAGCAGGCAGAATAAAACAGCCTTCCTCTTTGCTGCTCACCCACAGCTTTTATAACAAAACAGAACATGCACTAGCAGCAAACAAACAAAATAAAGCAACTACCTCCCTTCACAGCAAATTACACAGCTTTCCCTGGCATATTTTTCCACTCTAAAACCATCCCAAGAATGAAAGCAGTAAGTGGGCACGGTCAGGAGGCTGGGGAGAAGTACCAGAACAAGTTGCACCATAAATCACTTGTGTGGCCGCAGATACACATACAATGATGGAGACACAGAAAAGCCCATGAGGAAATCCACCATTTTGTCATCAGAGCAGGGCTTGAATATTGTGCAGTAAATAAGGCTAAGGGCCACACACTGAGCAGTAAGGAGAAAACTAAATATTAAGTTGCTGCTCAGTAATTGAGCACAGCCCATTCTGTGCACGAAATAAGGCAGGGATGAAAGAAGGGGAAAATAACAGAAGCATATGTAATTAAAGGCTACAGCAGAAAAACATTCACAAGGGGACTAACTGAAGATACCAGGAGTAACCAGAGTTCTGGCATTTGCTGACATGGAAGTGTCATGCATGCATGTGTATGAGTGCATGTGTGTATGCACGCTGTGCACAGTTGATTACCCCCCACGCAGGTAATCCACACAAAATCAGTGGCCAAGTCCCTTAAGAAGCTTCTACAAGAAAGGGAACTGAGGTTGGAGGAACAAGTGTCAGAGCTCCAGCAGCAAAAAGCCACGCAGAACGTCAGAGTAAATGTTTCCTGATACTGCTCATGCACACTTCTGCAGAATTTAGGTGAGTAGGTGTGCAATTACAGTCACATTGCAGATTACCTGCCAGAAAACAGCAGCCTTGCCTTTCCAACTCTGAAGGCATCCTTTAACTAATTTCTTTTTAAATGTGTATGCATTCAGCTTCAGTGTGAGCAATGGCTGGAGTAGGAGAAATTCATGATACCTAACTTCTAGCGATAATCTTTAGTGGGAAGCTAGACACCTACCCATCATTTATACCTTTAAAAAAACCTCCTCCAGAATGCTGTTCGCCTGCAGATCATGCAGCTCAGCTGGCTTTGACAAAAAGCAGTTGTTCCAATTTCTGGGACAGGCTAGAAAGAGAGTGAGTGTAGTTATTCTTCCCCAAGGCAAGGCCTGGGTGGAGCTGGAAGAAATGACAGCAGGCAGTGAATGGGAAGTGGAGGTAGCCCAGGGAGGAGAGGCAGTGGAAGCAAGTACTGAGGTAGCCCCTAGGATGAGAAGGGCAGCGGTCAGTTTTAGGGGAGAAGACAAAATAGAGATGCTGTTCTCTCTAGGCATTTTACTGCAAATTACAAAAAGGAGCATGGAAAAGGGAAGTCAGAAGGCAGCCCTTGTTCCTCTGATTTCTGGCAACATGGGAAGCCTGGTTCTGCTTATTAAAAAAAAAATGACCAGCCTATAGTATAGCGAGAGTGGAGGGGACCAGCCTGGCCATTTATATGGGGCACCAGCCACCCCTCTTCCAAAACTCACCAAAGCTGCCAAAAACTTTCCCACTGGTTTGGACCTAGGGGGAGGCCAGAAAGCCAATTGCTAATCTCTAACACATGCGTTGTCTCAGCAGTTGTAGTGGGGTGAGGCGCAGGGGTTTTAATTTCTGCTTTACATCCTTCCTGCTAACGCCCAGCATGCCTCTCCCCTTCACTGCATGGCTTTGCTACCTCCACTCCTACCATTTTCCGCCTTCTGTTTCCAAAAGCCAGCCGCAGGGCCGGGGAAGGTGGTGAAGCACCGTGCGGGAGCAAAACCCAAACACGGCCACTTAAAGCAAATATTATTTTTCAAATGAAAGACTTTTAAAATTTTTTTCCCAGTTTATTTTTAGAACAATGGTAAAACATACAAATCCTGGAGGCCTCAAGCACTTTCCTGCTGTGCTAGTGACTTAATTTATTTCTTTAATTTGTTAAAACCTCACCAAAAAAAATGTTATTCTTTGGAGACTTCACTAGCCTAAGTTTTGCATGTATTATTTGCTGCAAAAGATTAATGAGGTAGCAGAGGCAATTTTTAATGGATTCCCTTGGTTTTCTCTCACTCTCCTTCACTTTTTCTTTTTTTCAACTCACATGGCAGTCCAGGTCCATGAATCTGCTAAGTGCTCTCCGCAGACAGGATACAGGGTGCAGGAAGAAAGTAGTGAAATCAAAAAGCCTCTTACACAACTTTTCCCCTTCTCTTTCATCACCCAGAGATACGGCATTAACCACCATGCTGCACCAACCTCCTGCAGATCGAATGCCCCCGCAGCCCCTGTCCTTTGCAATGCTCCGAGGGAGCGGACAGAGCTGAGCACCCTGAGTTTACAGGAAGGCTGCGCGTGTGACAACAGCTAATCCTACGCATAGTTCAGAGGTGCTGTCAGCTAGTCAGGCAATGCGCTGAGGCCCTTTCTCTTGGCTCAGTTAGAAATCTGCTGACACTCCCAGAGACTCTTGGGGAGCGTTTTGGAGCTCGGCCGCAGAAACCTTCCCATCGACCTGCTCCTCTTACGGGAAACGAGCACTGCCTGGAGTGTAGCAGCAGCACAGGCTTCGGTGGTGATGGCTAACAATCAGATCTGTTTCTCTTTCTTCACCCAGAATAACCAGGCTATTTGTCAAGAAGACATGCTATGCTTGGAGGTGTCTAAATCCCGTCTACTCTCTCGGCCCACGTGTAGCCTCTATTCCAGCACAGCTCTGCGGGGGAGATTTTGCCTAACAGGAGGTGAAATGGTGAGAGAGATGAGGAAAACAAAAGTGAGCGAGCACATCGAGAGTGGGTTAAGATGCTGGGGTCAGCACAGAGAGAGAGGTGACAAGTTCCTTGTGATAGCTTTAGAGACAGGGTAGGTCTGTGATGGGGTAAAGGTACATGAAAGGGAAAAGAAATCACAAGTCTCTGTTGCAGAAGTGAGGAAAGGGAAGGTGCACGTCTCTTGAAAGGCAGCCAACAGAGGCCTCTACTCTTTCTCCACATGCAAAGCTGATTTTTTAACCTGAATGAACCAAAGAGAAACTGTGAGCAGCCACTCTTCTAGCTTGCCTCCCTGCCTTTGGGGAAGTCTGCTCACCACTTTAGGGCTGGAGATCCTATTTGCAGAAAGACTGAACTATGAAAGCCCTTCAGCATGACTGAGACCAGGCCACTCAGCATATCACAGAACTCAAACCACTTGGAGCAGTTTGGAAATCTGTCCAAATTGAACCACCATAGAATCATAGAATGGTTAGAGTTGGAAGGGATCTTAAAGATCATCTAGTTCCAACTCCCCTGCCATGGGCAGGGACACCTCCCACTAGACCTGGTTGCTCAAAGCCCCATCCAACCTGGCCTTGAACACCTCCAGGGATGGGGCATCCACAACTTCCCTGGGCAACCTGTTCCAGTGCCTCACCACCCTCACAGTAAAGAATTTCTTCCTAATATCTAATCTAAATCTACCTTCTTCCAGTTTAAAATCCTTACCCCTCGTCCTATCACTACACTCCCTGATAAAGAGTCCCTCCCCATCTTTCCTGTAGTCCCATTTCAGATACTGGAAGGCTGCTACAAGGTCTCCTCGGAGCCTTCTCTTCTCCAGGCTGAACAACCCCAACTCTCTCAGCCTGTCCTCATAGTAGAGGTGTCTAATGCTCTGATCATCTTGGTGGCCCTCTTCTGGACTCACTCCAACAGGTCCATGTCCTTCTTATGTTGGGGGCCCCAGAGCTGAACACAGTATTCCAGGTGGGGTCTCACGAGAGTGGAGTGGAGGGGCAGAATCACCTCCCTCGACCTGCTGGCCATGCGTCTTTTGATGCAGCCCAGGGTACAGTTGGCTTTCTGGGCTGCAAGCGCACATTACCGGCACATGTTGAGCTTCTCATCCACCAACACTCTCAAGTCCCTCTCCTCAGGGCTGCTTTCAATCCATTCTCCACCCAGACAGTATTTATGCATGGGATTGCCCTGACCCACGCGCAGGACCTTGCACTTGGTCTTGTTAAACTTCATGAGGTTGGCATGGGCCCACCTCTCAAGCCTGTCCAGGTCCCTTTGGATGGCATCCCTTCCTTCCAGCATGTCAACTGCTCCACACAGCTTGGTGTTGTCAGCAAACTTGCTGAGGGTGCACTCAATCCCAGCATCCATGTTGCCAACAAAGATGTTAGTACCGGTCCTAGTACTGACGTCTGAAAAACACCATTCGTCACTGCTCGCCATTCGAACATCAAGCTGTTGACCGCAACTCTTTGAGTGTGGCCATCCAGCCAATTCCTTATCCACCAAGTGGCCCATCCATCAAATCCATGTTTCTCCAATTTAGAGACCACCAGAGAGAATACACAACAGGAACTGAGTCAGGGATAATAACCGTGGTATGATTTCATTCAGGTAGATCAGCTGGTGGCCCAAGGGCCGCGTATGGTCTATGGGGCAAATTCATGCAGCTCAGTATCTTTTTTGGCACAGCTTCAACCCTGACACTGCCAGGACTGTTGCCAAACACTTCTGAGTGTGCCACTGGTGTAGCACTGAGTGTCATAACCTGCATTTGTGCCTGCATCAGACTGTGTTGGCCACAATCAGACAGATTTCTGCAGGCATTTGCACGCTCTGTTCTGCACACCTAACTGCCCTGCTTCGAGTGTCAGTGCCACATAGGCACAAAAGTTCTTTGAGGAATCTGGTCCCTACAGTGTGCCATTCAAGCAAATACATCAGCACGTTTTTCTCACCCTGCCTTTTTTTCCTCAAGTGGTAGATAAAACCACACAGAAACAGCAAAGCAGAGCAACAGTGTAGTAATAAGGAAAGAACGTGAGAGTACCTGTCTGAAACAGCCAGCTCAAAGGCAATGACACACAATAAATAACCCTGAACACTGAAAGACAGGGCTGTCATTCTCTGTCATGCCAGAAATGTCATAAACCACAACAGAGACGTGCCAGCGGTTTGAGGACCCCACAGAAGAATTTTTATAGCACCATATTTCATAACTTCTCTTGCTGTCTTGTGGGCCCAACTTCCTGATCTATGTCTGCCTCCCCATTCACTGGCATTTACTCAGAAACTCAGAGTCTCCACTGCCGGGGGTGTATTCAAGCCACTGGCTGCTCATCTGCAGAGGCAACTAGGTCAATCCAGTGCACATAAAACAGAGGGCTTCATGCAATGTGCTTAATGCTAGGATCCAAAGGAAGGGCTACTGAGGGAGATCCAAAAAAAAAGAAAAGAAAAAAAAGGTCTCAGTTCTGGTTCAGACTAAGAAGCAAGCTCACCTAAGAGGAAACATCCCCTGTGGACTTATCAAGTGTCACAGGCAAGACTTCTGCCCACACTGAACTCTGTGGTACCAGACAAGGTAGCGTAGAGCTCCTTCAGACATTTCTAGATGAGTTGCAAGCAGGGCCTTATCCCCTCCAGGCTACCCTGAAAAAAGTATAAACAATTACTTCTACCAACAGAAGTTTGAAATGTGCAGAGGTAGCCCTAACACCTTTGAATATCACTGACCAGATTCCCCAATATATCACTTTGATCAAAAACTCATCAGGATTTCCCTTCTGTGTTTTCTTTGGGTTTTTTTGAGTGGGATGACACATGATCAACAATACTACACAGGTATAATAACGGTACTTAAATAATCCCATACACAGCAAAGATTCCTGTACACATTCATTTAAAGTTGGCCCAAGGCAAGCCAAATATACAAACAATTAGAGATCTGTAGGCATGCCAAGAAATATTCATGCAGCATATAGGCCCAAGAGAAAATCTAATGAAGATTAAGAATATTATTAACACATATATGGAGGTAATACTATTTGATGGATTTCTATATGAGTACCTCTGTGATCCTGGCAGACTCCAGAAAAAGGACTGGACTGACATTTTCCAGATTTACCTACAGCTGTCAAATCCGTAGCACTGCAGAAGCGCTAAGTACCTGAAATTTGAATGGCTGCTAAGACATCTTCCTTTGTTTTGTTACACAGTAATTAGATCTACCTCATTCACTCAGTTCATCACAAATGTTTTTGTTTCGCTCACATTCCAAGACAACTTCTGTTGCCCTTTTCTTTAATTCCCCCCCCCCCCCCCCCCCCAAAAAAGGCTTTTTTTCCCCCTGAACCTTGTATGTTTTTTGTTCCCATTACAATTTTTGGCACACAAAGCGGACGGTATCAGAAGTGCAAATGCTTCCATATTCTTTGACTTGCTATAAACTGCTGTATGGTTTTGTTCATTTTGAAGTACCCAGGCTTTTGATATCCTAGCCAGTCCATTCCGTGCTCATGAGTTAACAAGACTACAGACTTGGAGAGACACGAGAAAGGCCACCCAATTAAAGGGAGAAAATGAAGATCAAAACAGGCTACTGTGCGGTCATATGGTCAGGTACAGAACTGTACCTGCCGCAGTCACTGATAACAGGCTAGTTAACATATCACCTGTCACTTTTCTGTGACCTTCACACCAGTCACCTAGCTGTAGCCTTATGAGAGCTGACTGCATTTTAAGTGAAAAAGGCTTAGATTAAAAATATTAGTAACCCTGGAAATCCTCAGACAGCTTCGCTGAAAACAACAAGAGGAAAATCTTTGAAATTACAAGTCCTGTGGAAAGGACTCTGCATAATTTGATAACGGACACAGGTTATTTTCTTCCCCATTAAATCAGGAAGAACTGAGCAATGAAAGTTCATGCTTACTTGGGGATGGGGGACTATCCCATGTTGTCTGTAAGCATGAGGTTACCCAGTGTCCAGATCAATCCTTGGAGCTGCTCAGACACAAACCGCTCCACGCAGCATGTACTGTTCTCCTCATCATGCATCCAGCATAAGCAGAAGGTCACAAGCAGGACTCTGAAATGATATATGCCATCAGCATCCCAAAACGGAAATGAGTCCCATTGCTCTAGGGATTAATGCCATGGGGTGAGTGTTTCCAAACACAGTGTTCCTGTTCCTTCAACACACTAAGAGAGTGAAGTGAGGGCAGGCAACTCACTGTTAAGCAGAGCCTACATTAAAACATCATGACGAAGGTTGTCTATATTTCAGAGAGAGCTCACACTTGAAAATTGCTAGGAAACATAGGACACAAATAGTATTTTCAAAAATAAAAATAAAAAACAAACAAAACTTCAATGGATTGTCCCTTACAGTATTAAGAGGACTGCCTCTTCCTGAAAACAGAGGGAGCTGAGAAGGGTTCACCACACATCGTAGCAAATAAAGCTCTTTTAAAAAGAGAAAACATACCACAGAAATTATTTGTTGATGTCTTCTACCCCTTTTTTACCAAAGATCCTATGAGTTCAGCTGTCACCACAGCATTCAGTGAAGGAGAAGGGGACCCTCAAATGTTAATAGTACACCAGCAACACTAGACATCCCAGTTCACAAAGGCCAGTTTACCTCCTGGTGAACTTGGTATTTTACCCAATTAGCTGGAAGCAGTCCACCTTAAATAAGATAGCTAGGAAAATCCAAATAAGTGTAAGGAGAGTACAGGTAAGATTTTGTTACTCAGTACATCAAATAGTTTCACAACTGGTCTTTCAAAAACAAAGGAAAAAAACCCATCAAAATGCTGAATTTGGCTTCCACAATGCAAAGAACAGCTGGAGCATTTCTGCATGACTTAGTTTAATGCAGCAAGATTGGAATTTTTAAGTTCCCAAGGAAAAAAAAAAAAAAAAAAAGAGCAAAGTTGCTGTTCACTTTCTGCTATCTGCACCAGTTACCACCTGGATCCTACTATGTGCCACCTAGGATCCAACTATTCGAAAAGCTACATAATTAATTAGTATCAAGCCAAAGGTCTGCAAAACATCTGTACTCCAGGAGTGACCTTTTGATGCGAGAAGACCATTCCTTGACTCCCTAAGTATTACACCTCAGACTTACTGCTTGAAAAAACTATTTCCCATGAGAAGCCTCTTATCAGCTCCAAGTCCCACTAGTTTGGCAGTGAAGTGCGGGTAAGATATAAACAAACCCAGGGAAACGGGAGAGATTTCTTTGTCATTATCGCAGGTTCAGCAGGTTTCGCTACTTTACCTATTCTGGGGACATCCAGACCCCTTTTTCATTTCTTCTTCTCTGATACCTTCCTGAAACCTACAACACAGCAAACAGTGCGTTAGGAGGAGGACAGCTTTTGTGCCACCAGAGTTAGCAAGGGTGGACATAGACCTCATCCCAGTAAGGGACCCGAGTAGTCACAAGTCAACAGCTGGACAATGACGCAGAAGTTACATACCACATCAGCTGGAGCTCTCTATGGGGTCAGAAGAGCAAGGGAACTAGAGACCTATTCACCCCAGATTTGCCCCCAAATTCCACATTTCTTCCTATGAAGTCGTCTGATACACCCAGACGTGTGTATGGACACAGCGCTAATTGCTGGATACTCGTCTTTCAGACACAAATCATACCACCACTCACAGCCAGGCACTGGCACCCGTTCCTGATCTTACAGGGCTGTTTCACCTAACAGCTCCCAACCTGACTTCCTGAAAGCAGCAGGGGACAGCTGCTGAAACCCCATCAATCCAGACAAAGTCAACATGACCTGTGGATATGGTCCAGCTCTGCCAGGAAGGGCCTAACAGTGAGTGCGGCTGAGGAAATATTATTGCAGCCTGGAGGCTTTCTCATGCAGGGTTCTATTTTGGTGCACCATTTCTTGTTGCATGAGCATACCCTGGGCATTTTGGGAACTCCAGACACAGATAACGCTCAATTCTAGGTCACAATGTTATTACTAATACAGGTTTCACCATCCTGATTTGGGTGCGAATGCTTGTGAACCTTGCAGAATTATATAGTGTGTAATCACTTGCCATGGCCCAGAACATATAAAGTGCCCACCAAAAAGCACAGTAAATAAAATAACATTTTCCATTGCTAGCAGAACGAGACACTACTAACCCACAAAACTGCAGTGCTTTAGGACTTCATTGAACAGTAGCAAGAAAAAAGTCACATTGCTGTGAATTGTCAGAGAAACACGCATAATACAATTTTGTCATCAACGCAGAAGCAGTGGTTATATACAAGGCAATGTTTATTTGATCTATTTGCTACACACAAATCAACTTTGTCTGAAACTATTTCATAATACGCATTCTCAAGCAATGACCCAATTTGAGGTGAGCTATTTGAGGCGATCGCTGTATTTTTTCAGGCGAGACAGCAATTTGAGTAACCAACTATAGCTTCTCTGTCCACAAACTGCAGAGTTTGCACCAGCAAGAGGGCCGCAATGAAAATAAATTAACCCATTTTACTTGATCCATGTTAATTATTTTTGCTTGAAAAAAAGAAAGACTTAGCTAATGGGAAATCCTCAAGGACTTGGATAAAGAAGTCGTGTGTATCCACTTGCCCTAACCTTTGTTTGGCCTTTTGGCTAAGTACAAGGGGCATATCAGTTAAGCATCTGATGTCTTCTCTCTGGGAAACTCAGTGAGTTAATAAGTCATTTCAAACTATTATGATTTTGATGCATGATAAAAAAAAAGCGACTTGGCTTTCCTCAGACAGTACAGCTGGGTAAGTACAGAATTTCCCGGCACTGTTTAAGCCTGGGTGGGGTGGGAAAAAGAAAAACAAAAAAAACCCAAACAAACAAAAGAAACAAATGAAGTTTATAAAGAAGGGGGGAAAAAGAACAGAAATTGTGCCAGGAATTCAGGAAATCTTTCCTTCCTTGTTTCACTTATGGAGATCAAGTTATCAAAATTAAACATGAATCTCCTTGCAAAATGCTGATGACTACTCAAACTAGGGCTGCTAAGGTGCTGAGGAGCCATGAAACTCAGCTCCACTCCTTCAGATATTCATATAAGTCAGTAGCTTAAGTGATAAGTCTCGTGTGTGCAGGATCAACACTCCAGACAGATGGTCCCTTAAGGAGGAACTGACTCTTGTGTATGTCTATGGCCCAAATCAGCTATACCCAAGTCCTCACTGTAGACCTCTAGGCAAGTAGAAAATAGCAACTGCAGACGAGATCATACGATCACAGCAAAGCTACTGCCATGTTTTGGGGAGATATCACCCCCTGACAAAGGAACATACAGAGGATTGCTAGCGTCTTTCCCAACCTGTTGCACTGCAAAGTGAAATGACATTAACCATCATGTAAATGGGATGACCTACTTTGCTCAATACTGTGGTGGATGAGATGGCACTCACAGCTATGGCTGGCCTTCACGTGGGAGGATGGACTTTCAGTCTCAGGAAAGGACCTTCTTACTGCCTGCTAACTTGGTCTTTTGTCAGCCTGTAGCCCTACCCTCAAATCAAGTCTACAATTTCATTGCATTAAATCAGCTATTTTTCACCTAAGCACCTCAAAAACAATCAGCACGTGCTTTTCAAGCCTTACAAAATCTACCTATCACACCACATGTCCCCACTTATAAAAAACAAATGGTGGACAATTTAAGTCAACAGAGGGTGTGTGGCAGAAGTCAAATGCACTTTCTGAGTACTACTAATGAAACGACCAGTCTTTCCTCCTCTTAGTTTCAACTGTGCCTCCCTTAAGCTACAAGATTTTTCTGCCTAGGGTTTTCAAAAGGCACAAATATCACTTAATATGCACAGGAACAAATTCAGGACCATGCCTACACACAATATGTGTTTATGAATATTTGTTCCACATATTGATTTTACTAATATTAGTGACTCCCCTGACTTCCTTCCTGTGGCCAAGCAAGAGCAAATAATTTTTTAAGAGAAGTCTGAAGTTAGGAAATACATCATGCAGATGTATGCAAGCCAGTACCTCCCGCACACACCCAAGTTTAGCAGGTAGATCTTTCAGAACCAGCTTGCAGGAGGTGGCTTTGCAAACATTAGTGCTTTTTAAAGCAATGCACAGGTACAACGATGATTTTCACGTCAAGAAAATAATGCTAACTCCATTAAAAAAACCCTGCTTACAGCAGTGGTTCACAGACCTACAATATCAGAAGAGACCATTGGGATCCCACCCAATGCGAAACACAGCCCAGATTTCATCCAGTGATTCCTTCATTACACCCCTAACTTTTGACTAATCTCAAACCTGTCTTCCAGAATTAAAATCAACTTAAATTCAGAGACTTCAAGGCTACGGCAACACTGCCTTGTGTAACACAGACCTGGGGACAGGCCACTAAATCATGACTGTGCAACCATATTGTTAACAACCTGCTGCTCAGCCACCTACAAATCCCATGGGGTTTCTTGTGTAGGAACCTTTACAGGAAAGAACTTGGCCAACCTGCCTGCCAGGGGACATTTCCTTAGGTTTGACAGGATGGGCATTGGCAGATTTAAGCCTGCATGTGTGTATCTCAAGAAATGCCCTATCCTGAACCCAGATTATTCATAGTGCAAGGATAAGTTTCTTTCCTACCACACCATAAAGCTGATCTGAAGCTAGTGTTCAGTTTGGACGTGAGATGAACTGGAGAATGACTCTAAACTTGGAACCATGCTCAAAAGGCAGCCCAGCCATAGTCCACATGCAAGAAAATCCACCATGGCTCCTTTTGTCATGTTCCCTCCATCTGAACCAGTCCCATCAAAAAGCAAATGCATTAAATCCTTCCTCACTGAGGACATAATTCTGCAGGTTGAAAAAGTCATCAGTATAACACTGTTTCAGGGGAAGCGGTGCAATTATGCAGCCATATAAAATGATCACTGGTGTAAGTCATCGCAGTTTGGCCCATTCGCTCTAGCGAGTTTCTGCTTTGTACTTTGCAGCCGCCTTGCACCTCCCACTCCTCCTTCTTTACTGTCTTCATGTAAATCAAAAATCAATCAAACCTCACTTCATCAGTAATAAATCAATCACTTGGATCACTCCCCTATAAAACAATGACCTTGTGGCTGCAAAGGCAGAGTAAGTATGAGCATGTGGACGACAGCAAGCAAAAGAGAGAAATAACTATTTTTATATATGTATTTGCTATAGTTCACAGAGGGCCGTTTTTGTTCTGGCCACATCTGAGCTCTCTGGAAGGGCTGCAGCACTAGAGATTCTCATTTCTTGCTTACCAGTCACCCCCAAACAAATCAAAGCATTCCTATCCTCTTTCCGTGTTATTTTCTCAGATTGTATGCTGTATTTATACCTTTTTTCCTGAATACAAATGAGTACAAGTGTCAGAGGCACAGAAGAAATGTTGGGGCGTGTACAGTATATTCTTGGTTTCTTCTAAAGATCAGACCATATCACCAATAAAAAAAAAGTAAAAATAGTAATTATAAAAATTAAAAAAAAAATTAAAAAAATCACTCCACCTCCATCTACCCGCTTCCGAACCAAGACAAGGAAATATCTCAAACTTTCCACAAAGCTTTATATTACCTCCCGTCGAAGCGGAGAGGCCTGAGAATCCGTTGTACTGTTTCCCTTGCTGGCGCTGCATTCCTACAGAGCTTCTGCATTTGTTCAGAGCTTGTTGTTGTTGTTGTTATTGTAAAAGCGAAGCGTTACACAAGACAGAGAGCTTGACAGCTTTCCCACAATCCTCAGCATGTGGGAATAGCAAGTAACAAAGTGTTAACACCTGCCAACTGGTGGTTAGGTGTAAATGTCTCTGTTAACAACAAACACTGCTGCTAGCAGTCATCAGAGCAAAGCAGCAAATCTGTTCCCTTCTCCAATGTGGAAAACACCAAACAATAACAAAAAAGGCACCTAATTGCTTGATTAAGATGTATCAGTGTTGGAAACTGCTGATCTAGAACATTGAATCCCTGACATTTACTTCACTCTTGATTAAACAGAAATGTTTAAAACTAGCTATTGTGCAGGCAGAAGCCCAGACCACTGTGTACCATCCAGGGAATTGTGACAGTGAAACTTTTCACAAAGAAACAAAATCAGAGCCACCTTCTCTCTGCTGTTTCATAAAAGCATCAGCTGCTGAGACCCTCTGCCTATTATGAAGAAGGGATGGAAGAGCACTAATGAAGGGTTAGGAGGCAGGTAACTCCTTGATTCCCTTCTCCCCATGTGGAGCCTCCAGGGAAACCTCATGAAAAAGCCCAGCTCCTGCTCTGAAAAGTGCTGCTGAACAGGGAGGTCAGGCCTGTTTCTTTATGGAAAGCAGGATTAGTTGTGTACTTTTAAAAATCGTGTTTTCAGTTGGTGATTTCCTAGGCAGCTTTGTGAGCCAGGTGGCACTGATTTATCACTGATTTGCAAGTGGCTAATATCTGAGACCTCAGGCTAAAAGCCTGCTTACTCTAGATTTGTCCTCAGTAGCCAGCTTGCTTGTTTTATTGCCTTTTCACCGGGACAAAAGTAAGGGAGAAGTGGGTCAACTCACTTGTCTCAAGTAAACTACAGATTGCCAAGTCAAAAAAGGTAAACTCCATTAATCTACACTACCCGCAAAAGCCCACTGCTGTCCAAATCTCCCTACTGCACACACAGAAACTCCAGCTCAGCTGGGGAGGGACATTAATCCTGGTTTCTATCAGCCTGTATTTCTTCAATAATTGCTATCAGGAAAACAAATTATCCCATTCTTGAGGGGTGGGAGGTATTCCACATTTATGTCTTTTCCCTAAAGATACTATCTGAAATACTTCAGACAACCATGATTGTACCTGATTAATCAGCTGGTGACCAGGACAAGAGATAATTTTAACCTACATCAGTTCCCCAATCTAGATCACAGGAGAGGACGGTGGCAAGTGGAAGGCACAGGTCACTTCTTTTGGTGGCGTTACCAATTTATGGCAGCATTAATGCTGCATGAAACAAAGACTTTCAATAGTCAGCATCTTGAAACAGAGGACACGTGTTCTCCTTATTTCCTGAAGCATCAAGTATTTGAAAGTTCTATGAGTAGTAGATGGTTAATGGTAATAAATTGGCTTACAAAGACTGGCAGAGCTTTGTTCCAACTCTCAGCAACATCATTCACCATATTGCTACAGTGAAGGCTCAAACAACGTTTGATTAAAGTTTCTACCCATAGAACTATTTGCAGGAAAATAGACAAACAATTGTTTAGTTGGCCAAAAGTGGCTTTCTCCACTAGGAAAGGGTGAATCAGGCAATAAACTTCCCTGCCAGCATGAATATTGACCTATTTACTAAGCTAGATATTTCCAAACAGCAGTTAGAAAGTGTTTTTGCTATAGGAGGTTTGGGATCACCTGCACCAGCATAGTATTAGAGGAAAATTTCCAAGTTTCATGTGAATATTCAAGCCCCTCTGCAGCTGAATTTAGACTCTCAGTCACACGGTTTCTGTGACTCAGCCATTTGTTAGTCATCCTCTGCCCATTATATCTCAGGAAAGTTACAGATACCCATAATTAGAAAGGCAATCCCCCTCCTCCTGTCTCCTTTCTGCCTGCTCTCTAGATATCATGTCCTCTCACTCCCTTACTTACCAGAGGTCATGTGTTATTTCATTCCCATTCCCTTCCCAACTAGATTTATTTCCTTACAGTCTCACCCATTTTACGCCCTTACAACAGTCTCAATATCTTACCCCACACGCAGAATGATCCAGATTAACAGATGCCCTTGCACTCCTCTTCAACCCTCCTTTTTCCAAACCCAGCAGCCCCACCCTGGTCTTCATGTCTCTCTCTTGCACAGGTTTTTATCAACAGCTGCCCTCTGGGCTCTCAAAGACCATATTCAATTCAGTGCCATTCTTGCACAGTCTGGGAGCATAATGCAAGAAAACTTGGTTGCTTATGTCTAATCCTATCCTGGACTAGTTTCTCTAATTTGTCTGAGCTGTTGACCCGTAGAGCTGGCACTTCTGTGCTTCCCTCAAATCAATGTTGCTGCCTGATGTATTATTTCCATTCTTGCACACTGTTCCCTCCATGCATCATTCTACCAGCTCTCTCTTCTTCACTGCATCAAACAGCTTTCTTGTTTTTGCCTTCCAGCCCACTATCTTCTCTTCTTGGTGTTCAGTCAACTCCCACCATCCCTCTGCCAGTGACAACAGCACTGATCACAAGCAGGTCTGGTTTTCCCTGTACTCCATAACAGATTTTGCAGTTTCGCAGTTTTTTCTTATTCTTTGTTTGGTAAAGAACAGAGATCTGTGAACTAGCAAAGCCACAGGGACAACTGTCCTTACTCAGACAGAGACAGTGAAGCTCCTGTTCACTAGGACAATCATCCAGCAGATGCTGGACTGAATTATCAGTCTCTGATCTGGAGCAGGCAAAGGGGAAGACTCGATTGTGCAGCACTTAAATCTCAGATTTACACATCAGGTACTAGGAAGCAGGAGAAGACTGAGATGGACAGGTACATGCATGCCCTTCTCACACTCACCACACTGAATAAGAGGATGAGAGTCTCTCCACACAAAGCCCATCCCTTTTAAAATGAATGAGTAATCTTCCTCTAAGAAAAAACATTTTTGTGGAAAATTTCTGACCAGTACTAATTTCTCATCTCCTTCAATGCCATAAACATCCCACACTGCCAGTTGTAATGCCACTGCCCCCTTCCAAATTATTCCTGACTTAGCCTTTCTTTGGTGATAAAAGACACGAGCTTTGTTATGGGTTCATTCTCCCACTCTTTGCTCCGAAACATACACACACACTCCCCTATATTTTATATAAGGATAACCCTGTCTGCTTCAGGACAGGACATAACATGACAGGCCCTTGCCCAGAAGCACCCCTACTCCTTGGTGGGGTTGCTGGGCATGGCCAGTCTGCCCAAGCAGCAGTGCAGGCAGATGTTTATTTTTAACACTAACAGGTTAACAACGCTTTCTTCTCTAACTATATTCAAATGATAACTGAAAGCTACATCTGCATAGTGTTTTCCCATTAGGTCCATGGTAGCCAATAGAGGAGCACTTGCTACTGGCTATTTAGCCAGATAGGAGCAAACAACAATTGGTACAATATTAGGCCAAAGAGGGAGAATATAGATCTCCTGAAACATATCGCCAACAAAGCGATCATCAGCACGGATGGGGTGGGCACCTGACTGCCTGTTCATTGACCTCACTGAGGGACTCTGTTGCCGTGTATTCAATACAACTCAGCAGACCTAGCATGCGAAGTTGTGCATGCAGCTATCTTAGAAATAAATTACTTCCCCTGCACTTTAGGAAATAGATCCCTTTCTTAGTAGTCTTGGAACAAAAGGGATGAGTTGTCCATTCTGTTCCACAACAATCTTATTAGTTTCCAATACAGGCTCTACCACGTTACTTAAAACTGGTACTGATTATTTGTGTAATTGAAGGGCAGCTGTGAAAGAAATAGTTCTGTTGATGGTGGGATGGAGGGCTCAAATAGACGGATTGGAACAACATAAGGACAATGTAAGCCATAAACATGTGAAAAGTACTTCAACACCTACCTTCTTTTGAAGTCAATGGTGTTGGCCAGCTTGGATAGTTCCTTGGAAGGTTTAAGGTCTTGATGCTAGGCAAGGCTTGTTTCTATTCCTGTAGATCAAGGCTCCAGCATTGCACTTTGGTAACCAATAACGGGCACCACTTGCCTTTCGTACTTCACCAATGATGTGGAACTTTTCACTGCTGAAAATCAGATAATTGGAGGCTTAATAAAAAGGAATATTTTGGTGTGGTTATCTAAAAATCACTCAAATGAAAGGCACCTAGGTTTAGTCTTCAGACTAAATGCAAGATCTCACCATTCTGGAGGAATCAAAGCAGTCTTGCAGAATCTTGCTAGTGCTTGTCAGGTCCTGAACACTGGAATTGTCTCGATCATAAGCACTAAAATCCAAAGAACAGCCCCTAGCAAGAGACAAATACATAATCACATATCACCAACCCTTTGGGCTATACAGTTACCCAAAGGCCTTGCACCTAAGACAGAGCTAAATTTGACGTCTGTGTGATCAGATCCTTTGTAAGCAAAGGACAGCATGGAAATAGTCACCTCTTATTTTTAGCTCCTTCTTTGGCCTCTTCATCACACAAGATGATGTCTTTCTTACCCGAGGTTGCCTCCAGCATCAGTACAGACGGGTTATGTCTCCAGGTCCCTTCCTGTCCTGTTGTCCCATGTTTTAGTTTTCTGTCTGAGAATGCAGCCATTTGCAACACTAGAGCTATGGGAATTCTGGCAGTGAACAAATGGCCCTGTTAATGAAGGGTCTTGGGGCTATTTGCATCTTTGGGGGATTTGGATGCACTGCAGGGCGAGGCTGGGCCTCATTTTAAGAGAAGGCTCCAGCCCACACCAGTGCCAAGAGGCTGACTAATGTAATTATTTCCTTGCAAAGCAGCATTTTTCAAAGTGCTGATTCTTATTAAGAAAAAGGAACGGATTTGGAGCTCATATTTTGATCTGGTGCCCAGGATTATTTGGAAATTCTTTTTCCTGGAACGAGACTTTTTATTCCAAATTTCTCCATGGTGGGGAGAGAGGGTTTCCTGGGCAGAATTAGAATAATGATTACAGCCTGTATACAATCAGCTCTAACCACTGTGGAACTCCAAAAATGAATGTTATTGCTCAGTGGCTTCATTGAAAACAGAAGTATTATTTAACCAGAAGGATGGCAACACATGGAAATAGCTCATTATCATATTTTCTCCCTATTTGAAATGTCACATTGAGTATGTATCTTTCACGTCCACTATGGTTTAATTAATTTGGACTGTGTTTAAATATATTACACAGCATGCTTTATTACAAAATTCTGACACATTCCCATTGATGAAACAGGGCTTTCTTTCAAACACACGTAAATGGCAGTAGGAGTTACCCTGCCTAAATATTGTTTTAAATACAATAAGAATACCACATCATCTCTGTGTCAGCCTGTGTTTTTCTGTGGCATGGAATGTATATAGCAAGCCCAATGTTACATCCAAAGCTTGCTGTTTATTGAAGGGACATTGATGTTAACATTACTATTCCAGGTCTAAATCTTAACCACTTACCTTATTTACATAATTGCAAGACAAACATATATTTTACTCAATGGCTGAATAAGATTCCAGCAGCGTGATTGCCTAGGAATTAAAAAGTAGAATTGCAGGGTGTATGCTGAGATGAAAATGGCTTGTTTTAACACAGCTGGTGTATCTTATCTTCTGTGCACTTTCAAACACAGCTCTTAAAAAGGATGCTGGTCCTCCTCCACCCAGGTCTCCAACAAAGTGGAGGATTTATTTCATTTGCAGACCTTCCTCTGCAATGTAGTCACTCCAAAAGTTACTTCCGATTTATACTTGTATAAGCAACTGGGGGAATCAGAGCAGTTTTAAAAATCATGTAAAAATAAGATAGTTCACTCAAACTTTAGTATTTCTTGAACTGAAATCTTACGGTACATGGAACTCTATGTTGAACAGAATCAAAGACTTTGTAGGAAGTATGACTAATATCTGACCTGTAAGATGCCATCTCTCTGCTATAGTCTCTGTTGAGGTACTCAAGAATTAGCTGCTGAACAACTGTAAAAACATCTTAGTTTCAACCACCTTGCGTTCAGCAAACACCTAATGATATTCTCCCTTAAAACATCTCGCCAGCTGCCTCTCCAGGGCAGGTCTATCCCACTCTATCATGCCAGTCCCACAAAATATCACCAAGCGCTGATGATGCTTGTACCAGGAAGGAATCTCCTTCCTCACTACTTGTGCACTGTTCAGGAACCACTCAGAGCCAAGGCTGGTGAAGGAAGCCTGCTTCATTCACTGGAAGCCAACTGACCGGTGTATCTCACACAACAAGCCTTTGCACTGCATTACAGTCAATCCCAACACCTTGTTCTAAAAGATGTTCCAGAGACAGGTCTTTGGACCCTTGCTTCCTCATCCATCCTTCTAAGAGATTACTAATCAAAGCTTTAGTCTCTGAATCACGCAATTTTTAATTATTTTTTTTTCCCTAGCAGATGGCCTTTTTCCAAAATAATTCCTTAAGCAAAGACTCTTATCATGGGGAAGGTAATTCTCTTCTGAAACAGACTCCCCAGATGGGGCCCATGTGGAAAGTACACCTGGAATACACGTGTTGTTCCTTAGGTAAAGGGAAGCTGTTAGGCTGTTGATCACTGTGTGGATGCTGCCAAGAAGGAACAGCATGAATTTGCTCTGTGCTGTTAGATACTCTAGAACTTCTTCCTCTCTAAGTGTTCTCTCCTCACCTCACATGACCCTTTCCTCAGGAAACGTTTACATTAAGAAGAAAAATGTTTCCTAGCAATTGAACAACAACAAAAAAGTTGCATTTAGATACAACACATAATGTCTGTCTTTAAAAATCTGGATTGGTTTTATATTTAATTCATTCAGTGACTTGTAATAAATGATTAAACATAATTTGGAGAAGTATTAAAAAAAAAAAAACAAACCCAAAAAACCCCGAACTGTGTTGCTGGAGTCAAAAGCAGTAACTGCAACTTGCTTTCTCCAGCTTTGCTCCTTCGGACCCAAGCATCACTGTTGCAATCCTTTTTTTGTATTTTATGTGTTTTGTTTTATTTGATGTCTGCATTAAAGGAACACTCCAGTGTAATATAAAAAGATACTATAATCGCTATGTCTAATTACAAAGAAGAGCTAAGTGTCTAATACAAAAACATGCAATAAAAAAGAGTAACAATCAGATTGAAAGCCACCAACATAGCAATCTGATGAGGCAGGCTAGGAAGTAGCACTCAGCTCTTCCCTTACAGTGCATGGGGAACCAGAATCCTTTGCTGTGTGGTAAGATTGGATAGGGTGCTAGATAATCTCATCTAGGCTCCCTCTCCTATGAAAGGTTGGGCCAGATGACCTTTTGAGATCCCTTCCAACCTGGGCTGTTCTGTGATTCTGTAAGATGGGAAGGTCTGCTCTGGTAGATGGCTCTCAGCTTAACCACAGCTTTTACTCCTTGGTTCCTTTCTAACTTCAAGAGCCTGCTCTTACTGTTTGGTGGGGTTTTTTTTCCTCATTCCCCAGAGTAACAAATGTGAAATTTTATCCTTTTGGCTGCTATTGGGCAGGATCTTGTGTTATTTAAACATTCAAATTTTCCATCAAAATCATCAGGAATGTATTAAAACAAGCAGACCAGTTTCCATCTCTTGGCACAAGTCAATGAAGCATTTAGATGTACATGAAGCGCAAGACTGAGAACAGAATTGGCAGCTTCCAAAGAGGAGCAGATCATTTAAAAGTGTTCCTGAAGGAGTAGTACTTCTTTACCTGGCCACAACCACCCCCACTACGAAAAACAGTAAAAATATACACTGACTCTTACCATCCACAGTTTCACTGGAATCAACAAGCAATTTGGGTTTGTTTTGTAGACGTTTGAAAGTCCAAAGACCACCTTGTATTAAAGGCAGTTCACTACTCTCATCCATATGCAAGTGGATGGGAGTCTATTGGGCCAAATTCCAGCCTGAGAGACTGTTTAACCGGAAATCCTCTCACCAGAGAGAGGCATGAGTGACTTTGTTGGATTTGAAGGTAGAAGGAACAAAGGGAAGAAGTGGAATCATGGGAATGATTTTTGAGAGGTTCTCAACACCATTAGTCTGGAGAGACAGCCATACTGATTTAGTAGAAGATACTCTGCAGGGAAGAAAAAAAGAAGAAAAAAAGATATTTTGCATCTCATGTGTTCATGTATGCTTGTGACTTGGCAGTCCAGCAATAGCTTTTAGGGATGATACCAGGAGAAGATTCATTAGCAACTATACTAGCATCTGAAGAGGTATATGCTCACAGGCAGTATTTTGCCTGTTCCCTTTAACCTGATATTTCAACCCACAAGGTATAGATATACCTTGGATAATGCCTTTTTCCCTGTACACAGATGTGTGTGTTGTCTGTGCAATTAAGATAATTTCAGCACTGGGCAGATGTTTACTAAAATCCCGATAATGGTGCTATAATTATGAGACAGACAAACAGAAATATGCCAGACAGCACTGGTTGGTTTTGTTCTCTTATTTCTATTCAGCTTTTGAAATAAATTTTAAATAAGTATTTTTTTTTAGCAGAGGACAAAAGGCGGGAGACAAATAATACTTCTTGCAAAAGCACTCTCTATAGATCAGTTCCCGCTAAGTCATCTTTCTATTCACAGACCTTGTTGATTTTTCCACGTTGATTTTGCAAAAGTGATTAAATAGGTTTAACAACAATAGAATTACAAGTGTTCTGAGGCAGGGAGAAGCTTTTAGATGGATACAATATGCTTTTTTCAGAGGGAAGTTGGTTACAATCAATTGGCTACAAAGATGATGTGAACATTCAAATCCTCCTGCAATTTCAAAATGTGTTGATTTAACAAAGGTTTAGGGAACTTAAGTACATTGCTTAGGATAGATCCTAGTCCAGGAGAGTCCTGACTACATACACCAGGCAATGATTTCCTCCAGTATTTGCAATAGCACTCATTTCTTTGCTCTAGTATTCCCATTCTGCATGCAACTTCCCTTGATTTTATCATTACTGCAATTAATTGTCCTAAATCTAAAACAGTACTGGAAACTGAATTTAACTTAGACAAATCAGACTTAATTTGCAAGAGATTCACTGCAACACAATCTCTGCTGAAATGTTTACAAGCTGCCTGTAGAGAAGAACTAAAAGCCAAGAGGGATCTCAGAAAGAAGCCTGCAGAAACGACAAGTTTACCAAACTACAGATGCCATGCTATGCTATGCTATGCCATGATTGTGCTCTTCTTTCTCCAGAGTCTTCAGTCCTACCAAGATTTATAGTATTTGATTTCAATTCTATACACTACCCCTTCCATTCAAAAGAAAAAAAACCTGTGGATTAATCCACTATAAAGCCATAGGTGTGCAAAATCTAATTGCTACCAGCAGCCTGATGCAAAACCCCGTGTAAGTCTAAGAAAACATTTTCCTTTGTTTCAGTGTGCTTTATCACTAAGATTTGTTTGCTCTTAGGGTTTTACCTAATACCCGCATGCTCCACCTGTGTCTCTGAGATGACAGGATTCTCCCCATGACTTTTAACTGCATGACTTACTGTAGCAAAACCTAACCCAAAAAAGAAGAGATACAGATTTATCATCAGTTCGGTCAGTGGGCATGGTCCCCGCAGTATAACTTTCAGAAGCAGAAATCCTAGCTGTTACCAAATGAAATGAAATGAAACACTTCACTGTCATCATGGTTTAACCCCAGCCAGCAACTAAGCACCACACAGCTGCTCGCTCACTCCCTCCCCACCAGCGGGATGGAGGGAAGAGAATTGGAAGGGTAAAAATGAGAAAACTCATGGGTTGAGATAAGAATAGTTTAATAATTGAAATAAAATAATGATAATAATAATAATAAATTGTAAAGAAAAAGGAAAATAACAAATAGAGAGAAATAAAACCCAAGAAAGACAAGTGATGCAAATGAAAAAAAAATACTCACCACCAACGGACCGATGCCCAGCCAGTCCCCAAGCCATGGCCCTGCTGCCAGCCTTCCCCCTAGTTTTGCTGCTGAGCATGATTGTCATACAGTGTGGAATATCCCTTTGGTCAGCTGGGGTCAGCTGTCCCGGCTGTGTCCCCTCCCAACTTCTTGTGCACCCCCAGCCTACTGGCTGGCAGGGCGGTATGAGGAGCAGAAAAGGCCTTGACTCTGTGTAAGCACTGCTCAGCAGTAACTAAAACACCCCTGTATTATCAACACTGTTTCCAGCACATATCCAAAACATAGCCCCATTCTAGCTACTCTGAAGAAAATTAACTCTACCCCAGCCAAAACCAGCACACTGTTTCTAGAAATATCAGGGGAAAAAAAACCCCTTTCCTCCCTCCTCTTTGCCAAAGCATACAAGAAGTGTCAAAGGCTAAATACATCATTACCTTCACAGGACAAGGTGCATTTTTGGCTCTAAGTAAGAGATTGAGCTATTAAAGTCCTTGGAAAATTTATATACTTATTTCTAGATGGCTCTAGAGAATTCATGGCAAAGGGAGTCTATGATGAAGGGCTCTTGCTGCAGAGGGAAGCTACTCATCAGCTCTGAGAACGTTCCAGCAATTCTGCTGTTTGCTGGGTTCACAAAATAGAGACAACACTGCCAGGCACAATATCCTATCTAATATTACTAAAACCTTTAAAAGCATTTAAATATTAACATACTCTGTTACAGCAAGAACACACTGCTCTGGGCACACTGGACAAACATAATGTGGTCTTGCTCCTCCCCAAAAGTCTGGGGATTCTTTTTTTTTGATTAGTGTTTTTGTTTGCTTGTTTAACACCAACACAAAACTTTAATGTTCTGAGAACAAGGACATGGACAGGTTATTTTTCAGTAGAATTAACAATCTATTTATAAGTTGAATTGGTTTGTTGCTTATGGTTTCTAGACCAGCCAGAAACAGTGCAACTGCTGTGTGATGCTACTAATGGTTTGGCAGGCTCCATGTATAAGAGGGGTACCTGCTTGTACAGAGAATCAGCCTGCTTGCTTGGCAGGCACAAACTGGGCATCCAATTAAGAACTTAATTTGGCATCCTAAAAACTGTGTCTGGCTTTCTGAAATTCTGAGGGTCAGTTCTGGGGGGAAAAATCAAATCATAAGGCATTTTAAAAGCCTACCAAATATAAACTATATAGTACAATGAAATACATATATAAATTGTAAATGAAAATATATGACGTACACATCCGGGGTTAGAAAGAATGGAAAATGAGAGGAGGGCTAGACTGGAAGAACAGAGAATGTGTCCAAGGTGGGTAGGTATGAACTAGGTTGCTCTTCACCTTACAGATGAATGAATCAGAACATTTCTGAGTAGAGAAAGATGACAAACAATAGCTTTAATGAGAAAGAGCACGTGAAGGTCAAAAAACACATAGGTCTTAGAGATTCATTTACTGATTTAATCCAGCATTTTGAATTTGCTAAAGCTTGAAAACAGAGATGCTGGAAGCCATTAAAGAAGAATGCTGTGAAAACCAATGTATGAAGCAACTTGAGATGTTCACTGATGACAGTGTATGAGCAACAGAGACCTCCACCCAAATAATGTTCTATTTTTGCACCATTAGGCTGGATGGAATGAGGAGGTGGCAAAGAGCTGAACACTAATGATCCCAGTAATCTGTAGGCAGAAAGATCCATAATTCTGATGAACTCCGGGAAATTATAAAGAAAGTGGCTATTAGATTATGGCATCCTAGAGATCACAGGGAATTTGGGGCTAAACAGTGGGGAACATGGAAGGAGCAAAGAAAGAAGTGAAAGTCTAAATGAAAAAGATGACAGAATTTGGTGCCTAAAGGCATCTGATTTGTTAGTATTACAGGAAAGCAATAAGGTTGTGAGCAAATCCTATTGAAACCTTGATTATTGCTTTTGCCACTGAGCTCATGTCCCAGTAGGGCATTCTGCTTGAATCAGACTCTAATGTGAGACATTTTAATTGTGATTGCTGGGCCAGCAGGAAATGGTGAGCCTAATGGGCTGGTAATACTTAAGTCAAGTCATCGAAGAGAGAGAACATGCAGAGCAGCGTGGAACACCGAAGACAAAAAGAAATGACAAGGTAATGAGTTACCTGGGGTCAAAGAGGAAGGAAGTTGCTGGTAGAAGCCAGGGTAAACGTGCTTTGGAGGAAAGGAGGGCGACTTCGTGCTTTTGGGTTGTTGGGGTTTTTTAAATATATTTCCCCAATCTGTTGGTGTTGCTGTGACCTGAACTATCTCAATTTAAGTTCAGAATGATTTTTTGGCTTCAGTTTAGTTTCCTTATAGAGCCATATATCTAGCAGAATCCACAATCAAATTTACCTTAAGTAGAGAACAGTGAAAAAATTACTGAATCAGAGAATCGCTGAGGTACAAAGGTACGTCTGGAGATTGTCTAATACAACACCTCTGCTCAAAGCAGGGGCAACTAGAGCAGGTTGGTCCAGTAAGGTTTTGAGTAACTCCAAGGATGGAGGCACCTCAAGCTCTTTGGGCAACTTGTTCCAGTATTTGACCACCTGTAGAGTGAAAAAGTCTTCTTTTATGTTTAAACAGAATTTCCTGTATTTCAGCTTGTGCCCATTACCTCTTGTCCTTTCATTGGGCACTATTCAGAAGAGTCTGGCTCTGTCTTCTTTACCCCTGCCCCATTAGTTATTTATACACATTGAAAAGACCTGCCCTGAGTCCTCTCTTGTCTAGGGTGAACAGTCCCAGCTCTCTCAGCCTCTCCTCATATGTCAGATGCTCCAGCACTTTAGTCATCTTCATGGCCCTTTGCTGGGCCCACTCCAGTATGTCCATGTCTCTCTTGCACTGGGGAGCCCAGAACTGGACCCAGAACTCCAGCTGGGTGTCACCAGGACTGAGCAGAGGGGAAAGATCATCTTCAACCTACTGGTCATGCTCTACCTAGTGCAGCCCAGGAGGCTGTGGACCTTCTTTGCTGCAAGGGTGCACTGTTGGCTCTCAGTCTACTTGTCCCGGCCAACAAACTCTCTACAAAGCTGCTTTCCAACTGATTGACTCTCAGCCTGTCCTGGTGCATGGCACTATTCCTCCCCAGGGGCAGGAAGTGGCATTTCCTGTTGTTGAACTTTATGAGGTTCTTCTTGGCCCATTTCTCTAGCCTGTTGAGGTCTCTCTGAATGGCAGCACACCCATCTGGACTATCAACCACTCCTCCCAAATTTGTATCATTTGCAGTCTTGCTGAGGATGCTGTTTGTCACATCAATGGGATCATTAATGAAGATGTTAAAAAGCATTGGCCCTAGTATCTTTCCCTAGGGTATGCCACTAGTGACTCGCCTCCAGCTGCTGATCACAACCCAGCAGTTTAGCCAGTTTTCAGTCCACCTCACTGTCTACTCATCTAGCCTGTACTTCTTGAGTTTGTCTATGAGGATGTTATGGGAGACATTATCAAAAGACTCACTGAAGACAAGATAAACAGTATTAACTGCTCTTCTCGCATCCACTGAACCAATCATCGCACTGTAGAAGGCCATCAGCTTGCTTAAGCATGACTTCCCCTTCATGAATCCATGCTGACTTCCCCCCACTGTCTTGCTTGTCCTTCATATGTTTGGAAATGCTTTCCAGATTATTTGCTCCATGAACTTTTCAGGGACTGAGATGAGGCTGACTGTCCTGTAGTTCCCTGGATGCTCCTTGTCCTTATTGATGATATCAGCAACATTCGCTTTCTTTCAGTCTTCAAGAATCTTCCCCAGTCTCCATCATCTTTCACATATTCTTGAGAGCGGCCTCACAGTAACATTGGCGAGCTCCCTCAGCACTCATGGGTGCATCCCATCAGGCCCCATAAACTTGTATATGTCCAGTTTGTTTAAATGAACATGTTAAGCTGATCCTCCTTCACAGAGGACAAGTCCCCCCTGCTCCAGACTTTCCTACTGGTCTCAGAGATCTGGAATTTCTTGCAGAAAATCTTACTGGTAAAGACTGAAGCAAAGGCGACATGCAGTACCTCAGTCTTCTCCATGTTCTTTGTCATCAGGTCCCCTGCCCCATTCAGCAGTCGGCCCACTTTTTCCCTAGTCTTTCTTTTGTACCCGATATACCTGTAGAAGCTCTTCTAGTTGTCCTTCACATCCTTTACCAGATTCAACAGGTGGTATTTGGCTTTCCTAACCCAGTCTCTGCATCCTCAGACAGTTTGTCAATATTCTTCTTGGGTCACCTGCACCTGCTTCCAGCTCTTACAGTCTTCCTTTTTATGTTTGAGTCAGAAGATCCTTGCTCATCCATACCAGCTGCTTGGCACCTTTGCTTGACTTCCTGCATGTTTGACTGGAGCAGTCTCAAGCTTACAGAGGTGATTCTTGAAAAAAAATCAACAAGCTCTCCTTGACCCTTCTCATCAATGCACTCCAGAAACCTCCTGGACTGCTTTTGCCTTGTTGCGTTGTTCTTCCAGCAGATATCAGAGTGACTGAAGTCCCTCATGAGGACCAGGGCTTGCAAACATGATGATTCTTCCAACTGTCTGAAGAAGGCCTCATCTACTACTTCCTCCTGATCAGGCAAGTCAGTAGCAGACATCCACCACAATGTCACCTACATTGTTCTGCCCTCTAGTCCTGATCCACAAGCTCTCAGCTAGCTTTGTCCATCCCTAGGCATACCTCCATGTGTTCTTGCTGCTGTCCCACATATAAATACAGAATAACTCCCATCCTTGCTGTCTGGACCTATCCTTACAAAAGAGCCTGTATCCAGCCATGGCAGTGCTCCAGTTCTCAGAATTATCCCACCACATCTCTGTGATCCCAAAGGAGATCACTGACCTATAACTGCATGCAGACCTGTAATTCTTCCTGTTCGTTCCTCTGGCTGTGTGTGTTAATGTAGAGGTATTTGAGACAAGCACCCAGTTGTGCTGATTTTCAAGATAAGGTACAAATGCTTCCCCCCTCATGCTGCCCTGTAGGCATTTCCCCATTTGTGTGCATGCACTTGAGGTGAGCCTCCTTCAATTCTGTTTTGTTGGTTTCAAGAGGTCTGTCTTGTCCATGTCACCCTGCACCCTTTCCTTACCAGCCTCGATGGCCACTTCCCTCACTTCACTGTGGGTCATCCTGTCTCTCCCCTGTCATTCCTAGCTTAAAGCTGTCCTCACCAGGCTGGCCAGCCTGTTGGCAAGGATGCTTTTGCTCCACTTAAGTGGATCCTGCTTCTTCCTAGCAGTCCTTGATCCTCAAAGAGTGTCCCATTGCAGCTTTTCTTCTCAAGCTCCCATTACCATCCCTTCTCCAGGACAATAAATAAGAACTAGTGTAGAAGATCAGCAAGGGAAGACTCAGTCTATTACATTTGCAGAGAAGACTGTGAGGGGAGCAGGATGACCATGTTGTGTCAACAGTCCAAACTGCTTAAATCAAAGTATCTCAAAGGGTTCCTCCAATACAGACCATTCTGTCTTAAATATATCTTTCCCACTGACTATGGCAAAGTCTCAGCTCCAAAAAGCAACATCCCAACTAAATTTTAAAAAATCCTTCATATTTTTCAGGATTGCTTATCAGAGCTGCTCACAAATTGTTACAAGACCTAGATTTGTACAGCAGCAGCATAAGAGGAGCTAGCACGAAATACCAACTATAACAAAGAAACCTTTTTCCACATTAACTATCCTAGCTGATGAGAAGGAAATGCAGTACTTGTGAAATCGCCATAACATGCTGAAGAAATTTATTGTAAATTTTAGAAAAAGACTTCACATTTTTCCAGGGGCAAGCTTACTAGCATGCATAAGCTGAGATGCACATTTATAGCCCTCCTTTTCCTCTCATTATAGTGCACACCCTCCTGCCTGTGAACAAAGATCTCTGTAAGGTAAGAGTCACAACAGGTGGTAAACACGCCAACATTTAAGGGCTTGTTTAGATGGTAAATGGAACCAATCCAATTAAATCAGTTGTAAATCACACCCTTAGCATTTCAGCAGTAGTTAGCATGAGACACAGATTTCAGAGCCATTTCAGTATAGCTTAATGTGATTTCTTTTATCAGCTTAAATTACATCAAAACCAGGGTCTACAAATAGACCTTAATCAAAATATTATGAATTAGAATGCAGTTATTTCCTTTGGTTCTAGTTACCATGTAGACTAATCCTAAGACTTTATAAACATATGCATACGCACACAGAACACTCACTGGTTCAGTGGTAAAACAGATTACAAGTTACTTGGTGCTGCCAATTAGTGAACAAGCAGGAAAAAAAAATCTGCAAATAGAAGTAAAGTAGAATGCTTCACAAAATGTATGCCATTTCTTTTATTTGATAGATGTCATAACCGATACTGTATAGCATCTTACAAAGAGAACCAGTGAACATCCTGTAATAGAAGATATTGGAAAACATATAAGAATATATAACATACAGGAAAGAAATTCTCATTACAGCACTTTGTTAAATATTTAGCAAAGATTCTCAGAAGAGACCTGTGTCAGCTTGGGATACATATCAGCAAATGGCAAATTAGGGAGTTTTTATGGTGATACATTGAGATGATTGCTCAGGAATACTGCAAACAAGTTTCTCCAGGACCCCCTAAAACAAACCAGTGCTACTACACATACAACCCCATGTTAAGTTTCCTACCAGCATTTCTGTGGTCATGTTAAACCAGTGCAAATGTGCAAGAACAAGCAAATCTTTAACTCTGCATACTCTGCAGAAAGTTTTCAAAGAACTTCCTGTGAGGATTCAATAGAAAATTTTGACCCACTAAGCTCATTCAGTCAGGGAAGAACAACTGTGCCACATGACCAATAAAAAACAGGCAGCATGGCTTGGATTACCAATATTGAACACCTCCACAAACCACAGACTAATTTACAAAACATCATTCAGCTGCAAAGACTTTTGAGGAAACTGCAGCCAACTGGGACATGTTGCTTAGAGAGACATGTAGGCAAGATTCAAATAAGCAATTGATTCAGCTTTAATACATACATAGCTAATGCAGCATCTAGATTATTTTCCTGTCGGCAAGTGGGTCTGTTTTCCATGGAACACGTACAGCCTGCGCTCTGGCACGGTGCAGCTTTCTGTACCCTATGCAATGCTCTGCAGGAGAGTATGGCCAATAAATAAATACAACTTTGCAAAATTAGCATCACCAGCTACCACTTGGAATCCAGTCCTCAAGGTAGAAAATACTGCAGTCACGGTCAGGATGGCTCCAGGTAGATGCCATATCCACTGTGTCCCAGGGGTTAAATGTGAATGTCTGGGTGAGTTTTTGCCATCCCATAATGACCTTATGTTGTCAGATACTGGCTCGCGGCAAAAGACACGGAAAGGGATGCGATTACTCTCTGCAAATATACCAAGGAGGAAGTATATAAGGGGAGGAAAGACGAATGTAAAGACAATGTTGGCATAGCAATAGGGAGAAGTCAGCCAGAAGTGTGTTTAGATATTAGAAAACAGGTCATAAGCTTCAGGAAAAAAAAGTGACTCTAAGGCAGATTTTACATAAAAATAACACAGGAAAAAAACCTTCCTCATTTTTAACATGGAATTTCATCAGTTGTTACCAGGCATGATACAATGCAGTTACTTGTGACAGGAGAGGGCAGGCCTGGGAAGGTCCCTCTACTCCTTCCTAAACTTACTACATAGACAGACACGGATTTGTTTGTTATATACAGCCAGGTGAGCCTCAGAAGAGTATGATCACAAAGGCAAATTTATTTTCTCAAGGCAAAAAATCCAAACCAGCAGTAAGTAGCTAACACAAGCAACTGCGTTATGACATTGGCCATTGCTTTTTCAAAACATTGGCATGCTGTTGTCATGCAGCTATTATGAAGAAATCACACTGTGAAGCAAGAAGCCTTCCTGCAAACCAGTATGGGAAGCACAGAATCAGCTGCAGTTTTTTCACTGCAGGGGTTTCTCTAAAGGAAAAAAAAAAAAAAAAATCTGATCATTGGTTTTGCACACACTAAGAAAAAATCAGTTTGCAAACAATGAACATCCTTTGTGTTCAGCGTTGGCAAAGCAATTGATTCTAGTTTGAGATTGGACCTGTGCCACTGCAAAAGCAGTTCGTCTTTTCTGTTCTGAAGAGTACTGTAATGAAGAGCTTCAACAGAGGGGATTTTTATCATTAGACTCGGGCTATGTTTTCTTTCAATTTCTCTCACTTCACAAAACAAAATGTATGGAATCCATCATTCCAGCATATTGAGAAATAAAGTAACTCTGAGATACTGCACAGTATGTTGGGACTTAATATATAACAAACAAATAACTCCCAATATGCTGTTATCTTCCTCCCTTAACAGGGTTTTCCCTGCTTTCTGCACCAACATTCAGGAACATGTTATGAGGATATGACTTCCCATTGCATGAATACAAATGTTGACACAAAAATTTGACTCTCTTAAAAGAAATCATCTCTTTTTTTAATCAGAAGATTCAATAGACATGTCTTCCAAAGGGTCTCAGTATGCACATTATACATATAGTGGAATAACAGAGAAAACCCCACATAATTATCAGGCAAGAAATAGGTTCATGTAAATAGAAAACATGATTAGTGTGGCAGAGAGCTTTTCTTTTGAACCCTTACGTGTTCATGTGCTCACACTCTCTCTCAAAGGAGAGACCTTTGCATGTCTAAGCAAGCAGAATGAGTCCACTTGGAAAAAATCTGGCTTTCCAATGGCACCTTTATGATAAAATATGAGTAATTCCCTATAAAAATGGGGACCTTACTACTGGTTTCCGAGACCAAAAGCTTCTTTTTCCCTAACTATGCGAGCGTGTCTAAAAAGATTTTGCTTCTCCCCAAGAACCTTGCATCTCTCATATCTTCAGACTATCTTGACTAGAACAACCCCACTGCATTAAAAAAGACTCACAGCCTTAAAATTTGACAGACGTTTCTTTTTAACACCTTTTTATATAAAAGCAATAACAGCAGGTAGTAAACCAACAGTACCGCACAGCATGGTGTAGGAAGGAAGTGCTATAAACCCTATCAATTATTTCAGTGAAAGACAAGGCCATCATTAGTCCCGTATTGATCAGTCTCCCCCTCCCATCTCCACTGTTTGGAAATTCATTCACATTATTATTGCTGTTCCAGACAGTATTATTATAACAGACCTGCATTATACAATAAGAGGCTTTGGTATAATTGACATCTGAAGCGCCAGGGAGCTTGAATGTTTGCTACTGGTTAGAATGTGGTCTCCAGAGGGAGACTTTCCTTCTCACAAAAGGGGCTATCACATAGTCATTGCAGTGTGTAAATCAAATCCTCACTGACTGCTGTTTTTTCATTACTTGTCTGTGACCTGGAACTAAATCTTTGCAACAGTGTACAGCTGATTATCCACCTCTGGAACCCACAACAATACACTGCAATGATGAACCAATACCTAGAAATGGGGCAAAGCAAATGACCTACCTGGGTTAAAACAGCAGGAACCTGTTTATTTTTTAGCCTCGTTAAATAAGAAATTGAAAATATAATCCCACTGCTCGGGCCCTAGGTGCTGTGGAAAATATCTGGCTTCGACGCATAGCTGGGCACAGGCCAGACACAGGAAGCACAGGTAAATTTAAAGCATCCATTCCCCCCATCCCTCCCTAACCAAATTAAGCTTTTACCAGAGGTGGTCATTAAAAGACCCCCATGTTGCACATTAAAGACCACATCAAAATAAAAGACAACAATTTACATCGGGTTTCTGCTACCAGAGCAGCAGAGTGCGGTGCGAGAGCCCAGGCGTGCCTGGGACCTCAGCCGGGCAGGGGGCTGAACAGGGGAGCTGGATGCAGGCAAGTTCACATACAGGCCCACTGAACACCATGCCCCGCTGGCGGCTATGCACTGAACAAAGCGCATGAGCAAAAATCAGGCCCCGGCCCCCAGGCAACACTTTAGAAAGACCAGTTTTTAACTTCTGTCCAGGGCCAGCTCCCGCTCACAGTAATGATTTATAAGAGGGAATTGAGCCCATGGCACTGTCCTCTACGTTTGCCATGACATGGGGAAATTCTGCTGCATACCCCAAGATCAACATAATTCACCAAGTTCATACTCTGTGTCGGCAGGCCTGAGGAGGAATTCCACCCCACGCACCATTTGCCTAGCTTCACAAGCCCAAAGGCCTCCAAGATCACTCATTTAAATAGTGACTCCCCACTCACATCAGGCTCCTTGGGTGACCGTCAGCTCGCTGCCCGTACCAGCTGTGTGGGGCACAGCCAGAGAGTGATACGTGGCTTCATTCCCTGTTGCTATCATGCCTTCAAGGAGATGCTACAAGCTGGCACAGGTCACAACCTCTTATTTTTAAGCCGGGACCTGAAACAGCTCTGCTAACGCCAGAACTGAGAAGGGAGAAGAGGGCAAGGGGGAAGGCTGAGCAAACAACTGCAATTGTCTTAGAGGTGGCAAACCCTCGAACCCAATGAAGGGTAGCTTTGCCCAGGACACGTGAAGGGGCGTTAGGTCCTTCGCCCTCACACCAGCCACTTCCAGCAAGGCATACTCATGAGTTCACGTGGCAGGAGACAGATTGCACTACTGCATCCACAGCCTGCTCCCCTCCCTAAAAAGACTACTTTCATCCTTCCCTCAACTAGGAAGAAATACAACAATTCTGCAGCACAGACCAGTGCCTCTTCCCCATGCCAAATTGGATTCAAAGCCTGATACCATGCTAGCAGCTTATGGCTGCTTGGCTTTGATTTACTGGGCTGAGGTGGGGAGGGTGGGGGGAGGAACTTCTTGACCTGGTATTGAATGCGCACCCTTTAGGTCAAATAAAACTCTGGTGCTTTGTGAGCAGTCAGTCAGGGAAAGGCAGGAGGTGACTGCTTGCCACCCTCTTAGAGATGGATGTCTCTGATGAAATAGGCAGGGAAGCAAGAGGTGCTGGAAGACAGGCCAAATCCAGGAGAAACAGGATAAGCTTTCTGCTTGCATGCAAAGCAGGGCACATGGATCTAATTCTACCGACAAGCCAGCAGTGGCCCAGCTAGTCCTGCACTTAAGAAAAAGGGGTGAGGTAACTAATAGAGTTCACTTAGGAGGAGGTGGGAGACCAAAAGGTCTGGCTGCTGCAAAGAAGGCACTTGGCTTAGTTTTGCCAATCGCTGCCAATCCCCCTTGGCTCTCTCTGACAAAAGTGGGAGATACAGGAGTACACTGAACCAAGTAGATGATCCAGCAGCCCCCACACACCAAGGCAACAGTGCCAACATTTGTTTTCAATATTCAGGAAAGCCAAGCAAATAAGCCTTAGCACTTAGTACTAAAACAAAACAACAGAAGTCACGGCCCTGAAACCTCAGTGGTGCTCTCCTGCAATTATTTCAAACAAGGTCCATCTTATTCTCCTGTATTTGTACTTGGCAGGGGGAGGTGAACTGATCTGCTGCCTGTGATGTAGGCTTAAGAGCTCTGCTTAGGACACTGTCATAATTCTTGTCTTTCTTTTTTGCTAATGGTTGCATACCCTTGATTAAAACCTGCATGGTGCATTAAAGGCTAAAACAGATGATGAATGCCACGTAGTACTTTGTGTTAGATCAGAGTTGATTAGAATTTTTGATGATCCAGCAGCTAGAAGAGGAAACTGCATGAGCAGTGAAAACATTCAGCTGTTACTGTTGTAGGAGGCAGTGGCTTTTGTTTGACACAAGATACAAAGCAGTAACTAAATGGACAATGTACTCTCTTGGTCAATGAATGGCTTTATACCACAAAAGAGCTGTGTAAAGAAAAGCTGGTGAATTAATCAGTCCAAATATTTGTAAGACTTTTTGCTTGTTTTCAAGTGGGTAGCCCTCCCCCACCAACAGTTTCGGAGCCGGATGCTAGTTAGTTTATTTTTCATCACTGCAAGTATAACAGTCAAGTATTTTAAACAAATAAGCAAACAACAAAGCAGCATAGTAAAATTTAAAGATATCTGACCCAAGTGCACATCACATCAGCATCCAGACAGATATCTTTAGTAATCTCTGCCAGCACACTAGTTAAACAAAACACTATTGCTGCTCTGAATAAAAAGTTAGTTAAACAGGACAGACAAGTTGCAGAGGAGGAAGCTGCCTGATTAAACATAGTACTGGCAGAAAGCTGTCAGTACGAGCAGACCAAACTTTCAGCAGAGGGAGGTTCACTTTCTAAGGTCATCCAAAATTTGGTAACAGAGTGCATAGAACAAGTGCATTCAATAGGAACAGAAGGAAAGAGCTGGAGATGACTGAAGAGAGATGGAAGAAAGAAAGAGGGGGGGGGGGAAAGCAAAGTGGTTTTATGGTGCTGTCTCCAAACAAGGAGAGTGGATTTAATGTTCTTTTTGGTGGCCTTGTTAACTTAAAGAACATCAGGATTATTTTTTTTTTTTTATAAGTAGCTTCTAAAGATGCCTTCCTCCATAAAACAGCAGCTATTTTGCAAGACTGGGCACAAGTTACTACCTTATTCTTTGTAAAACTGCTGTTCAGTATGATCAATTACCTTTCTAGTCTAACTAAGTTTTAGTAACCATCTCAACCTTTCCAGTGCAGCAGTACACTGATATTGCAATGGTTTCTTCTGCAGCTGATGCCCTGCATATACACTTTTAAGCTAGATCATGGCATTCAGATCAATGGATGGCTAAGGTTGCAGAGTTGAAGAGGATTTAAATCCAGGATCTCCCTACTTCCACTACAGGTAAACCAGAGTCAGATGCAGGAACACATCATTTTGAAGAACTGTCTATACCTTCAGGTTGACAGGCCAGCTATTCTAGATTTCAAGTAAGAGTTACTTTTAATGTTGTAGTTATATATAAGTCTGGAATAAACCACCAAATCTCCTCTTAGATTCGCAAAGGGAGAGCTGGGTAGAAAGCACACTTTGAGAAGCCCAGAAGTAGTAGAGGAAAGGCACAAAGGCCACAGAAAATATAACACTTGTAGTGGCATCACATGAAAAGCCACTTCCACAACTGTAACAAAGCTGTAGCTTGCTCTTACTCCAGGCTTCCTCAGGATGTGTGTTCCAGAGATCTGAACACTCCTAGATGAACACCCTGCTCACCACATAGACAGCTACAAGTCCTTTCTCAAGCAAGCTCTTGTTTGAAACCTATACAGAGGATGCTGACCAGAGAGCAGTGCCTCTCTCCTGCGTGTACTTCATCCATCGTTAATCTTAGATCTTTGCTTGGATGATTCTCTCTGAGAATCTTGCGTGTCCCATGAAGACTTGGGTGCCCAAGGCAGGAGGAAGCCATCACAAGGCCTACTTACCTTAAATAATGATTAAACATGATCCTGTCACGTGTAGGCCAGTGTGAGCCAGATCTCGAGTCAGAGTGCATCATTACTGCTATCCAGACATGATTTTCCTAAAGTAGGCAGCTGTAATCAGAGAAAAAAACAACAAACCAAAACAACACAGATGCATTTCTAACTTCAAAAATCAGTGCTGTCTCCAAACATGTATCTTTTTCCAGTTTTTGCTAGCCATAACTCTGTTGCAGCAGATTATGTATTTAAGATGCATAAGTGAAAAGGAAGTAGTCTTAGAAAGAGAGGGTAAAAAAAAGAAAAGGCAAAGTACTTCACAGACATCACTGACAGCTTCAAACAAGACTAGTACAACAAGCCAAAGAAGTAACTAAATAATCTCTTCTGTTACGGAGATAATGGGGTTTGATTCCCAAAAACTGTATCAAATTTTGTATGTATTTGCACTATGTTATGGTTAAGTGCTCTTTCCCCTTAAGGATTGAAAGGGAACACACTCCAAAGGCATACTAGCTAGATTACATGGACACATTATAAGTTTCACAATCTTGAGAGCATCCTACTTTGATCTCAGAAGTAGATTGTTGGAGCCCCACAGAGCAAAAAGATAGCACAGGAGGGTCTTTTCACTGATATACACATAAGGAAAAATTTACGAGATTTCTGTGAAATTGCTTTGGTTTAGAATTTTTCTCAAGTGTTTCATTTCAACTATAAATAGAAAATAGAATCTCATGACAAAGATGTAGTTGACATAGTGTGCAATTTATCATCTGTGAGCACATTTCAGAGTACTTGTCTCAAAGCTGACATGCTGTGTGAACTGTGGAATATGACTATTTCAATATATTCCATGACAAATGCAAGCAAAAGTAGCTGGGATGCAAACAATCTACAAAGAAAATTCTCCATTGGCTCTCCTGATCCGGACTTTGTGAAAACAGATAACCTTGTGGAGCCAAAACTCTTCCAGCATAAATGGAAAAAGTATTGCTTCTCTGGCTCGCTTCCTACCATGCTTTTGCCATGACTTGTAAAGACCTATTCCTGGAAGCACACTGTTAAATAGATTTGACTTCTTCCCCACCTATAAAAATACTACAGACATGCAAATGATCATTAACGTATATGTAAACAGCCACTGAAGTCAACAAACTAACATAAACAAAAATGAAAGCATCTAATTCCAAGTTTTTTACTCCCTTTCACAGTATCTTTCTCCTAGGAACCATTTCTAACAAGAATGAAAAATAATGGTTTACGGTAGGTCACTTACGCTAAAACATTCATATTCTTCCACATCTCAGAAAGCAGACCCATGGGTACAAGTACAGGTTTACTCTACCAGTACCAGCACAACTGAAAGAAGCAGCTGAGCTCATCTGCTAAAATCCAGTGTAACATGTCAAGGGCTATAAGTGATTTAAGGCTACAGCACCTGGGAGGTGAGGTGCCCAACCTCAGAGAGCAGGTGGTTACTATTATAGGAGAGGGTTCTAGCTTCAGCCCACTTGAATTTTGGCTTCAGTGACTATATGGTACTGAATGCACTTGGATTTTCATTGAGAATTGTTTTTTTTCTTCTTTGTGCTCTAAGAGGCTGCCCATGTGCTGCAAGGGCAAACTCATAACTTTGCCATAGATTATTGGTCAACTAGTTTAAAGGTTGCCCTGTCCCTTCAAGCCACTTTGCAACTCTCTTCACACAGGTGTAAATCCAGACTGATGAACAGATTTGCACAGGGATAACTGATAGCAGACCGTGGCCCATTGGTTTTGCTTTACAATTTTCATAATAAACTAAAGCAACAGCAGACAACAGTTCTTACAAAATAAGGCCCTGACCAATATTTGCCTGATTTTTCTGTTTCCTGTGTTACCTGCGTTTCTTACATAAGCAACACATACTCCTGCAAGCGGTAACAGCAATAGCCTTATACTCCAGAGGACATGCCACCAGAGGGCAATGGAACACATCAACTGTGTCAGCATTGTAGAGACGGAGCCTTTTGGCCCCAAGTCTGGGAGGTGAAACACTTCCGTGTTAGACATAAACACACTTAGCAGCTGCCATGAGGAGACCCAGATCCATTTTAAGACCAGATCCAGTCTGTCCTCCTGCCCAACGTTACAAGAGGGTCAGGCTGCAACTTCTCTTCTTGTAATGGTCAAACCTTGCAAAGCTAGCAGCTTCCAGAGTCATAACAGAGAAAAATTTACCAGTGACCTTAGACTCTTAGGCAAGTACTTCCACTGGAAAAACCTTACCCAAAGCTGTCAACATGCCATTGACCTCACGCTCATTCACACCCCTGCACCTCCATGCAGCTCAGGTGAGGGGGAGATCCAAGTTCTGCCCGAGCTCTGCCAGCCGGGAAGTGGCCCATGCAGATGAATTTGATGTCAATTGGGAGGAAATTATGATGCTCTCCGGCACACAATAAACTATCATTGAGTAGTTTTCACTCTTCTGGGATGGTTTTCACTCTTCTGTGTCTATTATTTGCAAATGCTGCTTTTGAAATCCAGTCAGAGACTAAGAAACAGTTATATGTTTTTTAGTGCTAGGAGATTATGCATAGCAATGTATGTAATATACCTCTGGTTTCAAGTCACCTTCCAACGTTTTATAGCTTTGAAGAGTGATACATGGTCATTGATTAACTACAGATCAAAACTGAATGTTGCATTTGTGGGTGACTAGTTTTCTAATGACACCATTTAATATCTTCGTCGGGCACCAGAAACTACTACTTGGCATTTTGAGCACCAGATACAGGACCTGGGTGTCCTAGATAAATTCAAATTGGCCTAATCCAGAAGCTAGTTACTTCCATTTATATAATGAGAGCACTCTGAATCAGCTGCCTGTTTTGACAGTCCATGTATTCAGAAGGTGTTTGGGTAGGATGTGCACAGGTGTGGCCTGGTATAGGAACATATGTCCTACACACACACGTATGACCTAGGAATAGCTGGATGCTGGCTCGTCAGCTCTGCTGGTCTCAGCTCTGGATTACACGAGAACAAGCTCAGAATCATGCCTGCTGCATCCAGGTATTGACAAAGTCTTCCCTGTTTTCCTTGCCACTAATCTGGGGTCTGATCAGGGAAGGTGTTGAAGTCCACGGGAGGCAAGGTGATTTCACAACTTTACGGAATCAGCATCTTAATCACATTAAACATATTTCATTAATACAAAGCCAAGGAATGAAGGCAAACATTTACCATAAGTAATTAGAGTTTTAAAAAGCAAGTATGGTCTCTGCTAGATAGTACCAACCAGAGTGACTTTTGTCTTCCAGGCATGAGTGAGAAAGTTAGATGAACTTTCAACACTACTATACTGGCATCAGTGATTGATATCTCAAAGACTGGTAGCATGGTGGAGTTTGCATGCTTACCAATGAAGGAGCACAACTCAAACAGGTACAAAAACAGAGTTCAATAGCATCTGAGAGTGGTTTGGTCTTAACAGAAGGGCTAAGATAAGACTTCTGTAAAAAGAAGGAAAGTAGTTGGGGCACGTAAAAGATGAAGAGATTGAAGAAGTAGGGTGGGAGGGGAAGGAGAGAAGAACTGAGACTGGGATTTGGAACAAGCTTCTGTAAATGTTGCTTTAACTATTAATTGAAGAGTAAACAGCCTTTTAAATTCTTATGGAATATGTGCATGAAAAGCAGTAGCACAAGTCAGATCTGCCCCATGTGGATGTTGTTTATGAAGCAGCCTCCTTGGAAATGTTCCTCAGACTTTTGACAAGTGAACTTTCTGTAGGTTGTACGTTTTAACACGGAATGCCTATTGTTTCCATCTGCCTTTGGCTTGTACAGTTCCTTGGGGGCTTAATACAGAGACAGACATTTAGTGGAAAAAAGGGTTTATTGAGTGGCAAAAGCACATTCTAGGAGAATGCACTAGGAGGAAAAAAAACAAAACAAAACAAAAACAACCAACCACTGGTTTCTACAGAAATAAAACCATTGCAGAAGAAAAACACTTTTAAAAAAGTGCATACATTTTTCATGGAGTGGGCCTGAAGCACTTATTTATATTTCATCTCTGTATGACACGGTTTTGCTCATCTAATTCCATTTAGAACATTACCATTTTTGTTTCAAATATCTGTGTGCTGAAACGTATTCTCTAAAGTGCCCTGGAGCTGCTGGTATTGTGAATATTATCTAAATGACTCATTCGAATTTTTAAGGACAACTCAGCTTAGAAATACAGTATTCTGTTTCTCAGTTATTTTTATTTTAAAGTTTTTAGTTTGGGGTGCAAAGAAGAAAGATGTACAACAACAGATAGCATTTGAATGAAGTCACACAATTGCTGCTGTTTTCTACTTTACAGGATGAAGCCAGACGTGTGCAAGTGGCATGGTTTCTCCCGATATGCACAGGGTGAATCTTGATTGCTTACGGCATTCCTGTAAAGGCCATTTCATGAAGAATACAAATCTCTCTCTCCTTGATCAGGAAGCGAAAGACAACTATCAAACACTGCTGCTTATATGGTGCCTGTTTCTATTGAGCTGCTACACATTCTATAAATAGCAGAATTTCAACTTAGCATTTCATGCAGACATTGTCTTTGCGCACCTGCATAATATACCTGTATGGTGAAATTCTAGTTCTAGTGAAACAGAAGTTTTCTTAAAATGCATATTATACCATAATGTTATACACTCAAACATTCACAAATACTTGACTGCATACACAGCAGGTCAGGTTCTGTGTCACGTATATCACAGGGCCCCTGAGGCTGCAAAGCCTGTATTTTGAAGGCAGGCTTTGATATTTTGCTGAAGTAGACAGACTTAAGGTCTAAATTATATGCTTTTTTTAAAAAGGATTCAAACTCAGGAATACCTCATTCACTTCACTGACATTGAAAAGTCACTGTAGAAATGATACTCCTATAGTAGCAGCACACAGCAAGACAGGAATTCATTGGCTATTGAGGTACTTTAACTACAAGAAGAACACTCTAAGTGAATTATCCTTTCTTTCACACTGGTTGTTTCTGTACAGAGCCAGAAAACTAATCAAAGAGGATATCTTTTCAGACAGTACAGATACCTAGTTGAGATCAATCTACAGAATTGCATGTTTTTACATATGGAAATTCACAATCTGAACTGTATTTGTTGACTGGTCTCTGCAATTAAACTAAGGCAAGCTGGACTTCTGCTCAATAGGGATTAAGCTTTTCTCAGGCTGCCAGGACAAACCCTCTGAAGAAATCAGGCCATTTTTCAGAACAGAAGACCATGCTTTCCTAAAGCCTTAACCAATCAGACAGCATATAGATATCATTTCCTAAAAGTTAAGGCCAAAAAGGACACCCGATGCACTTACTATATGTTCACAGACCATTAACTTTAACCAAAACATCCTAGTTAATGCCCAAAGACTTTAGTGAGGGGAAAGCACTTCTGTGCTTAGACAACTATCTGCCACAAACACAGGGTTGGCAAGACCTGAGGAAGCCCTGCAATGGCAAGGAATTAATCATGTGAGATGTACACAAATGATCCAAGCAGACGAACCACACCTCATGCTATATGAGGTGAAAGATCCACAGAGCCTGCCAACCTGACCCAGGGAAAATCCCCTCCCAAACCAACTAAGGCAATCCATAATCACTCTCTGTACCACCTACAAAGAGATCTCCTGCTGTGGCCAATCTCTAATGCTGCAAGGGAAAGCAATTAATAACAATGAAAAGAAGCAGCCTACAGAAATCTTTGTTCATTGCACAAGGGAGGAGATGAAAAGAAATCTGCCCGATCATCTTCAGACAGCTCACTGAAAATCTAAGCCGTGACATTCAGGTCTTAATTGTCTTAACATGGAGTTGCTGGCTATAAGCTTTTGAGTGCAATGCTTTCCCCTAAAGGAAAGGGACGCGCATGGCTAGCTGTACAGGGACACAGCCGTCCAGCCCAGGCTTACCAAAAGGCTTGAAGCGACCACAACTCTCTCTCTGTCTCTTCCCCAGAGGGACACTCTCATATTCAACAGACCTCACAGCCAGAAAGCAGCTTCTTATTTCAGGACTGAATTAGCTGAACTTCAGCTTCTGTCAGCCAGGTGGAAAAGCCTCTGCTATCAGGTATCTTCTTCAGAGTCACTTCTCAGCCTGCTCTTAAATTAGCCAAATACTCTGAATTCTTTAAGCCCTTCACCCCGATGCCTGTTTTCCAGTCTTTAACTCATTTTATAGCCCAGCTTGGGCAGAGCAGGACACAGCATCCTAGGAGGAAGCTTACAAACAGTACTAAATCATTCTCTTTTTCATGGATCACATCAGCTCTTTTTTGCCACAGCACAGCAGCAAGAATTCAAGTTAAAGAAATTATCTGTGATGCCACTGAAGTTCTTCCGCAAGCCACTGCATTCCAAAATGTGATTTACTCCATCCTCCATTCCAATATGTACAAGCTAGGGCCTGACTGTATTAAAAAACACTGTTTTGTTGGAACAGAAACATTAAACTAGGTGATCACTCTCTACCTGGCCTTATTTTTTATTTCCTCACTAATTTTTGCACCAGACTTGACCAGCAGATGTTATCCATCACTGACTAGATCGCTGATCAAGATTTGCCAGCCCCACCCTCAAGCGTACGGAGAATAAATTTACAGCAAAAGTACGTGAAAGAGCCTGAATGAATTATGGGGAGAGGATGCTTGCCTATAGAGACTGTCACAACTGGAAGCAGAGAAAGATTATTGAATGAGTATTTTAGGCAGTAGGTAAGCTATAAAGCTGAAGAATTTTTCTTTGTTTGTACAGAGAAAAAAAAATGTAGAGGAGAGATTTTGTTCAGAGGATGTCAACAGCATTGCCGATTGAGGTGGAAAATCTGTGAAGGAGCCCCTTGTTAGAACTGTTGGCAGTGTATCATCCAGCGTTGTACATGCTTTCTCTGCACCAGGCAGGGATTTTTCATTTCATATATCATTCAGAACTTGCTGAAACCGCTCCAAAAGTCACATTACATTGTCATACACTCCCATTAACACAAAGATCTTCACTTCATGAAGAAACTGGTTGCCCTGTAAGATGGGCAGGCGCTCCAGAATTTACACGTCAACTCCAGTGTACTAGTCAAATATCAACCCAGGTAGCTCTATTCTGCGACCTGAGGAAGAAAAAAAAAAAAAAAAATCTTACTGCTGATTCTGTTTTTCCTATTTTGGACTAGTGACATATGATATTACGCATTTGCCACACTCTATCCTAGAAGCAGTCATCATGCGTGAACTCTCTTTGTGAACTCTTATATCAGCTCTTTAAATTCTTTCTATGTCCTGTGGGATGAGACAAAGGTGCTACATAATAGGAGATTAATTACGCTGTTATTTAGACACAATCTTGTTGATTCTTCCTCTGACTTCTATATCCAGTATCACTTGAAAATCAGTGCAACAAAGTAATAGAGCTCTGCATCAGCCCATACAAAATAGTAATTAAACTGAATTGAACACACGCCTAACATAAGCAGCTAAATATACAAACCATTTGCTGTCCACATTCAAAACAGACAAGAAACAAGGCTCACCTAGGTCAGGAGAAACTGGAAAAGGGCATTTTAAGATGTGGCTTTTGGCTCTTTGTCAACACTCAATGAAACATCTCACAGGACACACTACAGGAGTCTGGCACTACCGTGCTGAATCTACTGGAGGTATAAGCCAGTTACTTTGTGTCCTGAAATCTAACCATCATGACGACATCATTAATTTACCAGTCTCATCTCGCTTCCTGCAAAAATTCCCTGATCACCCTTTTTTTCTTCTTTCAGAACTGCTTCCTTTCCAAAATTGAAAAGTCTCTGTCTATGGAAGCAGTGTTGGAGCCCAAGAAAGCCAATGACCAGGCAATGCTGAGGCATGTTGGCGCTACTACTCTCCTATTCTTCACTCATGTAGCAGCTAAAATAGTACTTCCAGTGGACATCAATACCAGCACATCAGTGCTTCAAATTGCCATTCTAGAGTAGGAAAATGAAATAAACAGAAGTCAGACTATGATTTTTAAATTTCCACACCATCTTTGTTTTTGCTTTTTGCATCTACCTGAATCTGCTTGATAATCATCTTTCAAGGTCAAAGAAAAAAATGCAGAATTCAATTTGACCATTGTTTTGCTTTAATCTTTGCAGTTTCCACACGTCTGATTTTATCAAGGTGTGAAAGTATTGCCCTGCTACAGAGGCAGAAATGACCAAGGAAGCTGCATTAATATTGGATATGCTTTTTAGAATATAAACAAGGAAAGGCTGATGGGGAAAGTGTCAATTCAGCAATGTAAGCTATCTAGTTTGTTAAATACACCACCACCACCCTCCACACCCCAAAATTAGATATTTAAGAAGCTATCTGTTAATAATTAGGCAAAATGAGATGATATCCGTCACTAGATCAATATTTACACAAAGAATAAGTTAATTATAAATATGTAATGTTCAGAAAAGCTGTATAGCTGTACCTACTGTCAGTATTCAATTATGACCCACAACTTTAAATAGTAGTACCAAATATCACTGTTCTAATAGCTGATCTGTTAACTTGACGCACAGTCTTTGCAGTCCTAAACCCACCTATTGGCTATACAGCCCATGAAATATTGTGTTCAAAGAACAGCTTTCATAGAAAATTGTAAAAAGGCTGATAGAGGTATGTCAATGAAACCTAAAGAGCAAAAGAGAAGAGTAAAACAAAGTAAAGTTATACCACTTCGAGCCTCGGTGGCCTGGCTCCTAGAAACTCTTGGATCTTTACCTTAACCCTGGGAAAGTGGATTGAATCACTTCACAAAAACCTGTCCTCCCTCTAAGAGTTGTAAAGTTCAGGGTTATAGTTGCTGTCTGGGCCAACCAGGTCATAACCAGCACTGATGAGTGAATGATATAAAATACCAATGCCAGTAGCATAAGGTGGTATAACGCTAAGACAGTTGAGCCCTTTCTAAAAGGGCTCATGTCATTTGAATGGGCAAACGCATCCTGCTCTACTGCTTTACTCAGACATTGTTCCCTTTTACTTTGATAACAAATTTGCTTGAAAAAGTATGCCAGGATTTATACCTCTATAAACTCATTATGCCTCCATTTATTCTTTCAGGATAAAAATCTTCTCTTGATGTTATTAATCACAGTTAACAATAAAAAAGGGAAAAAATAATCTTTCTAAAGATCACATTAAATACAGCAACAATGGTTTTAGAAAGATTCCCCTGTGAGATGGAGTAAAATTTGCACAAGCAGCTCAGAAACACTAACTGCATTCAAGACACAGCCAACTTCTTCTGTTTGATATACTGCTTACCCCTCAATTGCTGTAGGCATTTGCTTCAGGTATTTTCTGTTGGAAATACTGGCCATTACCAACACCTAAGAGGAGCAGCTATGATTCCAGAAACAGTGATGGCATTCAATTCCCCCAGATCTCTTATGTGGCACTGTCCATGCTCTGGATGTTCACAGGTTATAAGGAAAGATCTTAGGGGAAAAAAAGAAAAAGAAAAAGAAAAAAAATCTTACAGGCAGAAAGAGAATTTCAGGAGAAAAAAGTTAAATCACTAAAGAGAAAACCTCCACCTTCATCACGGACAGAATTTTTTTTTAATTTCTTTTCAAACATATTTATTCTACATACTCTTTGACAACATACTATAAAAAAAAAAAAAGTCTTAAAGCCACAGACCTAATCAGAAACTTCAAGAGCTGAGAGCTGATGGCATGCTGCACTTACTGTTTTGATGAGTTTACACTCCATGAAGAGGAAGGAAACATCCCCCTGCACAGCATATGGCATCACTACAGGAGATAGCAACAAGAAACGACCTTCAAGGGACCATCTGCCAGTTCTGCTCCAGTCACACCTCCTCCTTGCCCACAACATGACCCTTATACCAAGGAGACTAGCAAAGGATGCACATGGGAAACATCCTAAACAGTTAAAGCTCATGCTAGGCTTGCATCATTCACTTCACCTTTGTTAGAGTTTTTCCCATCAAATGCCAAGAGCATTTAACCTTTAACACTGTTGTCCAAGAGCATCTGAACATACCACTGAAACCATGGCCCAGAGGTGGTTATCCATTCCTCACTGCTTCCGCATCTTCAAATATTGTTTCAAAGAATAACAAAGAGAGGAAACTGCTAAGACAAAATGTGATCTTTACGACAGATGGTACCACAGGATAAATGGCTGTCGGTCTGATGTAAATAATTCATCATTGTCAAATGTGGTGCCCCAGTCATCTCAACAGAAGTATATGATACTAAGAAAAATGTAACCTTTGTCACAGAAGTACCACATACATCATGGGGCTTCCTTTTAACCCAAGTTAGGCACAAGAATACACTTTACCGAGTCAAGCAAGACTTCAAGGGTGCACAAGAACAACCTTCCTTACACACACCCCCTTGTGCAAGCTGGCTGACCCTCATAACCAGAAAGGAGTAAGCTGAGTGGCACTGTCTTTCCATTCACTTGTGAGAAGGTGAACAGAGAATTCGAGGAATGAACAGGAGCCTTGTTCCATTTCTCTCCAAAGCCCCCAGCATGGTAGCCAGTGCACATCGTGTCCCCTGCACATTTAGGCCATCAGCAATTTATTATGCATGTCCTAGAGAAAAAGTGAAGTAGGGAGGCAACTGGGACTCACAAGACATCACTCAGGGCAAAGCCTGGGACAGTGCAGCTCATGCCTCACCCCTCTACCACTGTGTTCAACCTCCCATTTGGGCATCAGGTGGGGAAACAGGCAGACAGCTTTTACAATGTAGCTGCATTTTCTTTACACAGCTCTGAACAGGCCAGTGCTACAAGAACTATTATTCCCAAATTGCAGGGAAGACCAGCCAAACAAGGAACAGCATTAGTTGATGCACAGGGGAAAATCCAGGTACAGAACTGTATACACAGTTACTTATTCCCCACACTTGACTCCCCAGTAACTGTATAAAGACCACAGACTGCCTGACCTAGAAGGGTGGCTTGAATCACCTATTAATCTCCGGCCAGAAAAGGTCCCTTAACCCATCTTAGGCGCTGAATGGCAGCACTGAATACATCCTTAGGCGTCTCCTTCTTCTGCAACTCCTGCAAAATATACAAGGTTGTTACAGCTCCTAACTTGAGAGTATGGCTATTTAGCTCAAGGTAATTTTTTTAATCTCCTGAGTTTCTGGCTGCTGTTGCTTCTGAACTCCAAGCAACAACGAGAAAGGCTTTCCTAACAGCCATAACGCATGTGGCACAGGACCAGCCCAAAGGATCTCTGGGATCTCTGACACCTGCCCTGGGCAGACAGGTTACCCTGAATGGTCAGCATGGATGGGCTGCCAAGGCTGTTCCAACCCCTAGAAAGAGCAAGTAGGTCTGAGATCAATATAGCATTCATTCAAATAAAAAATGCTTGTGCAATAGTCTCGCCCACCTCTTTTTTTTTTTTTTTTAATTTCTTTCTTCTTGTCACTTCTCTCTCATTTCTGCTCATTTTACCCGCATTACAGCTGTAGCTGTATAAATGACAGGCTGTGGCCTAGCATCATGTGACAGATCATCCTACATCAGCTCTGAAAAATGGAGATGCTGTCAACTGTCTGGTTCTCCTCACATTCACTGTCAGCATCAGTGCATTCAGGCAGCATGTCACAGTCATCTGAACAAGATGAATACAGTACTGTGAACATCAGCTTGGGAACCAAGTCAATCAAACATGTGACCACAGCCACACAGAAGCATTTGTGCTGAGAAACTGCCACAGAGAAAGGGTTTCCAGTGCCCTGCTATGTACTGCCACTGGTAGTTTTTAATTAAAATATCTGCTCAAGCTAGTTTAAAAGACAAAGAGGGATTTTTGTGGTGAGTTTTTTTTTTTTTATACAGAAGCTCATAAAGAAAATCTCAGCAGCCCCTGGGGTTGAAGACAACCTCAATGTGGACTGAAGCTGCTAGACACCAGTCTTGCCGTTCCTAATCTCACCGACAGGCTCTCCCAGTGAAGCAAGGGGATTGAGTCTCCTGTGCTACCCACATAAACCTTGAACAGAGGTGGGTCAGAGGAGACAACGTTGTCTCCTTTCCCCACTGTTCAGTACAGCTAATCTGGAAAGGAGATGAAATTAAAGGGACCAAAAAGGACGTTGTTGTCATTTAATTTCCATTTGGAAAAGCAGAAATAGCAATGGGCCATGTGATGGTTCAGTGCTACTCTGTTCATGGGACAACATGGGTATGCACTGCTTCCTTTCCTATCACCTCAAGGTTCCTGGGCTGCGTATCCCAGCTAAGTCCACTGAAGGTCGTGCGCTCCTTATCAAGGCACCTTGAAACAAAGAGACCTTTCCCATATAAAAAGAAGCTGCACAGTGAAAAATAGTGTAAGGCGTGAAATGGGAAAATTAATGTTTCTCCTGTTACACTGTATTTCATCAGACAGATCCATAGTTTTTCCTCCTTCCCATCTTGCCTCCCTCTGTCCCTAAAATTTCCCTCTCAAAAATATGTACAGGTCTTTATGTGTATCTCTTATAAAATGCCTGTATTTTGTTGCCTGCTACAGGTTGGTTTCAGAGCTGCAATCACTACACACACAAGCAGGAAAATGTTAACCCATTGTGTCTGTGCTGAAACTGGTTTCAACATCAATGAAGCAAATCAGTGGTCTGGGAAAACAACAGAAATGCCTTTAGCAATGCAGTGATAAAAAGCAGCATTCACCCAGCTGAAGTGGCATTTATGGGCAAATTTTTGAGCACTGTCCCAATACAAAAAATGTGCAGTACATTAAAATGAGTATCATAAAAACATCAGGAAAAATGCCAAAACAGCAATGACTTTGTAGCAGTCAGAGAACAGTCCTATTCAAAGAGAATAGGCTCCAGCTCAGACAAAAGACGACTGTTTCAGCTGTATTGGGAGGTTCTCCAACCAGAAGATCCATTTGAATTTTCAGTGGAAGTCTGGACTCTCTATGGCAGCTAACACAAATGTTGAACCTCCTTCTGCAGTGGCAGAACCTCGCTACACAGTCATGCTACCTACAGCGCAGAGGTAGGGGAAGAGGACCTTTATTTTCAGTTACAGAAGCACTTCTGGCTTTATTTTCCTAACAGAAGGTGATGGGGTAAACTGTGAAGGAAAAGCTGCACAACATGCCACTAACAGTAAAGTGACTTCATGATTTCTGGGACTGCTTCTCTCAGCCTTGCCTAGATCACCATCTCAATTAGTACCTTAATGAGGGTGTACCATCTCATTCAGTATTTTATCTGAAAATGAAAATTTACCCGAGTCATTTTCAGGGAAGTCAGTCACCTGCACACCTACACCCCTATGCATGGTCATACTCAGAATGGGAGCAGATTAATGATGACTGAAGACCGTCCCCTTCCACAAGGATCCCTTCACAACTCTTCTGCCTGTAATGTGGCTTCTAACAAAAGGAAAATGCTCCTTGCCTTCTAGACGTAGAATGCACCTGCAACTGAGCTAGGCAATGTATGTGGAATACAATACCCATTATTAAAAGCAGCAAAAAAGGAGACAGTTTGCTTAAATTAGTACAAATTTTCCCCAAATTCCAAAAGACAACCACTATAATTCCTGCAGATTTCTCTACTGTTCTTCTCCCAATCAGCAGGGAGAGCCACACAGAGAAGTTATGTTCATATGCAAGTGTGGATATGAATCAAATGAAAAGCCTACTTCTGAAATATATACCAAACTGTACAAGCTACTACTGCTCTGTGATTTGCCCAGATAGATGCATTTATTTAAATAGCTCCCTGCACTGACAGGGACCTCAAAACAGCTCAGCATCAGCACATGAAAACAAGAAAGTGAAATTAGCTCAGAGCTGGGGGGATCATATAAATAGTGGAAAGTTTCTTCAGCTTTTGTATGGCGTCCCCTGCCCCTGCCACACACACATAAGAAAATTAGGCAGTCAAGCTAGGCTGAGACCATACTTGATTCTGCTAATATCCAGATCTCCAGACTTTGTCCATTTGGGAGATAAAACAATTGTATTTTAGTTCATGAAAGACAGAATAAAACTGAGTTTTTCCTTCCTACGAATAGTATTATTATCAGTAACACAGGGAACCTGCAAGAGATTTTACTTTGTGTTTAAGAAAAAAAATACGGCTATTGAAACTTCAGAACAATCTATGTTAAAAGAACTAAGTCTTCAGGACCTAGCAAATTGGACCTTTATTTGCAATAAGGTACAGTTACCTGATATCTTATCAAGTTGATGGATATTTTTTAAGTTAGACCTCATTCTAAAATACAGGCTCTCTGCTGCCAGCATCTGAGTAATGTGCTGGCTCGTTAACAGATCTCTTTGTACGAGAAGAGGTAGAAGATTATCCCTAAGCTCACGTCTTCTAGCCAAACAGACACATTATTCTTGCTGTGCTCAAAGTTCTGAATGGTCATTTACAGTAAAGCAACAGCTTTCACTGGAAAACAAGTAACTTGCCAAGAAATGATGAATTAAAAAAAAAAAAAAAAAAAAAAAAA